>SJYC01042305.1:0-17610 GCA_006408675.1 Madoqua kirkii
TTGATTTCTCGTTAGCACTTGGCTTTTAGCAATTCACTGAAGCCTTTCAGCCAGTTTTGAAGCAAATGCTTGGGTTCAGGCTCTCCTTGTAAGCGCTGTACATTCCTAGATTTCAGGTGATTGGTGGCCCTACCTGCCTGAGGGCTTTGATAGGTTCAAGAGAGTTCATTGATTGACACTTTGTCTGTCTTTTCCCTTATTGTTATATGATATTGGTGCTGTTATACTCACTCTCCGTATCTGAGCAGAAAGCAAATTATATACCTATTTTTTGAAAGAGTAAGCTAAAATGAAATTGTGCTTAAATTCTGCCATGTTATTTTAGAGAGCTCTGAGGCATGGGTTCTAGAAATTGAATCCAACTCTAAATTTTTAGATGATCAAGCTAAATTCTAGAGAGAGAAGTACAGAGTTTAGTTCAATTATTTATTGACTGTTGTTATATGAGTTCTTATAGTGATATGTTATTGCATTTTGACTTGGCATCCCATTTAAACTTAGTTATTTAAAAGTCAGTTTGATAAGTGGTATTTGTTAAGTGGTTTCTTCTGGCTGTGATATCATCTGGGCATTTCTTCAAAGTGTGCGACTTTTAAATATTTTAAAATAAGAATATAGCCGGAGAGTATTTTCTTACAAATTGTATGATACTGGATTTTCTGGTTGTCATTATATTTAATGTTGTAGTAGGCACTCATATATATAAATGCATTTTTAAATTGCTGCTTCTCATCCCATTTAAACTTAGTTATTTAAAAGTCAGTTTGATAAGTGGTATTTGTTAAGTGGTTTCTTCTGGCTGTGATATCATCTGGGCATTTCTTCAAAGTGTGCGACTTTTAAATATTTTAAAATAAGAATATAGCCGGAGAGTATTTTCTTACAAATTGTATGATACTGGATTTTCTGGTTGTCATTATATTTAATGTTGTAGTAGGCACTCATATATATAAATGCATTTTTAAATTGCTGCTTCTGTTTTGGGAAATTTCTGTTTCAAATTAATGACAGGGAATACATAGCATCAATGATGCCATATTATTCTAAAATTTCTTTACAACTTGTGGGCACCTTTTATTATATGATATAATATATCAGTCTTTGCTGACATACAGTGTATCAGGCACTTGAAAAACTTTTATCTGATCCAAAGAAGAGATAATATGTTATGATAAATATATACTCTTTCATTAAAAGGTATTCATGAAGAAATAGGCAATACAATAGAAATGTATTCTAAATTTATGTCATATTTTTCAGCTTCATCCTGGATATAGAAATGAGAGTTCTCAAGGCATAATGCTCTATGTAAAGCACTTGAGGGCAGGTGTATCCATCTATTCATTTCTCCTTCAGTATCTGAAGCAGGGCTTTGCATGTCTAGAAACCGAACAAATTATTAGTGAAAAATTAATGATGAAAATTACTTAAAAATAACTAATTTTTTGGTCTTATTTTGAAGTAATTGCTTCAAAATAAATTTCAATTTGACAGTTATGGGTAATAAATTATTTTCTTAAAATAGAAAATGATGAGCAATTATTTACTGAGATAATATTTTCAATTCTTATGAATGGCTTATTAAATTATTAAGTAAATGAGTTTTAATATCTAATAATTTTTCTGTTGCAGAACCATGGTTATGAACTTTCAGAATAACAACCTTTAATTGCTTAATGTCTTACAGCTTTTTCAAATACTTTGGCATTCCTTGTATTTGTTATACAAGAACAATTCTATGAGATATATTATCATATTTTATGATTTTTTGTTGTACAGATGAAGCAGCTAGACTTCAAAAAGATTAAGTGATTATCCCTTAGTTTGTGAGAAAGGTATACCTTAAATCCAAGTCTTAATCTTTTTAAATCAGGCTTCTTTTCCATCACATAACATGGCTTTCTCCCATTTGCTACTTTAAGTAATGTTGAAGTTGCAAGAGATCTTACATCCAGTTCTGACTTCTAGCTCAGCAGTTGTGATTGTGACTCTGGGCATGAAGTTATCCAACCTATATTTTCTTTCTTGTGCAACCCTTAGAGTTGTAATCCAACTTTTGCCTAGGACCTGTGTAATGACAACCAATCCCTAGTTGTCAGTGATTATATTGAGTTAAGTCTTTGTCCTGGATACAGTGTTTCGTCCCTTTAATATATAGTTTGTATGCTTACTGAGAACATAACTCATCTATAAAATATTTATATACATATATATAGATATAGTTATTTGACAGTATATATCAATATATACTATTTGATATGTTTATGAATGTTGATCATGCCATCTCAATGGAGCAGGCAGATTAGGAGCACATCATATATGTGTGATTTTTAGCCTCTTTACGCTTAGGCAGCTACACACTTCACGAACTCTGATTAGTGAAATTCTGACACTAAGAAGTACATCTTGGCACCTACTGTCAAGAAACACCAGACACAGTGACTGTGTTCCCTCGACTTCTTTAATGTATAGCAGGTAAATTTGGATAGCTTTTTTCTGTTTAGAAAATAGCTTGTTATTTTATCTTAGTCTCATGTTATTAAGCCACTGACCACTGTATCTTCTTCTTCTATTAGAAAACAGCACTGCACAAATCACCTCCACAGGAAGCCTTGTATTCCAGAACTTTGAGGAAAGCATGAGTGGTGTTTACACATGTTTTCTGGAGTATAAACCTACTGTGGAAGAAGTCATTAAAAATCTCCAACTGAAATATGTTGTATATGGTAAGAAGAGGTTTTAGTTCTAGTTTAACGTTTCTTAATGTTTTCAAATATTTACATATTTTAACACGTTTGTTTTAAAGACATTTTGTTATTTTTAGTCGTAAAGAAAAATTTATGTCTGGTTGTATTTTGCAAAGTGCTTTGGAAGGAGTTAGTGGTAAGGGAAGATCTTTTCAGGAGAATGTTGACTTTTACAGATCAATTTAAGACAGTGACTAAAAACAGGATGGTAGAAAAGTCATGTTTTCAGAGTATGAGGGTGATACTGTAGTCTGTTCTGCTTTTAAATTCTTAGTATCATTTTTGATGGTTCACTGCCATTCTCCTGAATAAGAACATGAGTTGCCACTGTGTGTAAAACTCTTTTGTGAAAACAGTTGGATCTGCTGATATCTGAGACCAACATCTGAATTAGTAGTCGAGTGGCCGGGGGAACAGCCTGAATGGAAGTTCCCTCTCTTTGGTGGGACCTGCATATGGAGACAGAGTCATGGTCCTCAAGGGTGCCCTTGTCTCACCTTCAGAGTTTCTAAACCTGTTACCCTACAGTAGCAGGTTTTATAGGTACAATTAAGTGAAGATCTTGAGATGAGAGAACATCCTTAATTACTTGGACTGGCCCTGGGCAGTCACAAGAGTCCTTAAAGAGGAATGCAAGAAGGCCAAAGGCAGAAAAAAGAAAATATGATAAAATGAGAGGCTGGACGGAGGGGCCGCAAGCCAAGGAGGCAGCAGATCTCTAGATCCTGGAGGTGGCAGAGAAGTGGGAACCCCACGGAGCTTCCAAAGTGAATGTACCTTGATTTCAGTCTTTTAAGACTCACCTTGAATTTCTGCCTCTGAAACTGTAAGATAATATATTTGTGTTATTTAAAATGATTGTGTATGTAGCTTAAGAAGTTAATATACCATTGGAAGCAGTAGGGAACTAATGTACCACTGTTTTCACGGCTGGGATGTAGAACAAATGGCTGAATTATTAATAGTTTCTTGATCATTTTTTGGTCACTAAAAAACACTATCCATATATCCATGAGAATTATATTAACTTTGTTAGGCAAATAATTTCTTTATACTTTATAATCAGTCACACTTCATTTTTGTTATAGTTCTTCTCTATAATATATGATATAGACTTGATACAGCTCCAGTTGAGCTATTTCAAATCCTAAAAGATGATGCTATTAAAGTGCTATACTCAATATGCCAGCAAGTTTGGAAAACTCAGCAGTGGTCACAGGACTGGAAAAGGTCAGTTTTCATTCCAGTCCCAAAGAAGGGCAATGCCAAAGAATGTTCAAACTGTTGCATAATTGCACTCATATCACATGCTTGCAAAGCAATACTCAAAATTCTCCAAGCCAGCCTTCAACAGTACATGAATTGTGAACGTCCAGATGTTCAAGATGGATTTAAAAAAGGCAGAGGAACCAGAGATCAATTGCTTAATATCTGTTGGTTCATAGAAAAACTAAGAGAGCTCCAGAAAAGCATCTATTTCTGCTTTATTGATTATGCCAAAGCCTTTATTTGTGCTTTGTTGAAAATTCTTCAAGAGATGGGAATACCAGACCAGCTGACCTGCTTCCTGAGAAATCTGTATTCAGATCAAGAAGCAACAGTTGGAATTGGACATGAAACAACAGACTGGTTCTAAATCGGGAAAGGATTATATCAAGGCTGTGTATTGTCATCCTGCTTATTTAACTTAAATGCAGAGTACATCATGAGAAATGCTGCACTGGATGAAGCACATACTGAAATCAGCATTACTGGGAGAAATATCAATAACCTCAGATATGCAGATGACACCACCCTTAAGGCAGAAAGTGAAGAAGTACTGAAGAGCCTCTTGATAAAAGTGAAAGAAGAGAGTTAAAAGTTGGCTTGAAACTCAGTATTCAGAAAACTAAGATCATGGCATCTGGTCCCATAACTTCATGGAAAATAGATGGGAAAACAGTGGAAACAGTGACTGACTTTATTTTCTTGGGCTCCAAAATCACTGCAGATGGTGATTACAGCCATGAAATTGAAAGATGCTTGCTCCTTGGAAGAAAAGTTATGACCAAACTAGATAGCATATTAAAAAGCATAGACATTACTTTGCCAACAAAGGTCTGTCTAATCAAAGATAAGGTTTTTCCAGTAGTTATGTATGGATGTGAGAGATCACAAAGAAAGCTAAGTGACAAAGAACTGATGCTTTTGAACTGTGGTGTCAGAAAAGACTCTTGAGAGTCCCTTGGATTGCAAGGAGATCAAACCAGTCAATCCTGAAGGAAATCAGTCCTGAATATTCATTGGAAAGACTGATGCTGAAGCTGAAACTCCGATACTTTGGCCACCTGATGGCAAAGAACTAACTCGCTGGAAAAGACCTTGATGCTGGGAAAGATTAGAAGACATGAGAAGGGGATGACAGAGGATGAGATGGTTGGATGGCATCACTGACTCAATGGACATGAGTTTGAACAAACTCTGGGAATTGTTGATGGACAGGGAAGCCTGGCATGCTGCTGGGTCAGAAAGAGTCAGACATGACTGATGACTGAACTGAACTGATGATATAAATATGTTATTTTGTATAGTTTATATAGTTTATAGCAGCTATACTTTGGAATCTCTCATAAGGGTATATTCACATAAGCTAAGAAATGTAACAGTGCTTAAAATGAATGCTAATTTATAGTAAGGAAAGTTATAGCTAATACTTGTTGAGCGTTTATTGTGTGCCAGGTAATGCTGTGTTTTTATGTATGATTATAGTAAGAGCAAAACACATATATTACTTATTTTTTCAAGGCATTCTTTTTAGATTTTTTTATTTATTTTTGGCTGTGCTGGATCTTTGGTGCTGTGCACAGGCTTTCGCTAGTTGTGGTGAGAGGGGGCTAGTTTCCAGTTGCAGTGGGTGGGCTTCTCATTGCAGTGGCTTCTCTTGTTGCAGAACATGGGTCCTAGGGCTTGATCTCAGTAGTTGTGGCACATGGGCTTAGTTGCCCTGCAGCGTGTGGAGTCTTACCAGACTAGGGATCAAATGTGTGTTCCTGTATTGGCAGTCCGATTCTTAACCATGGGACCACCAGGGAAGTCCTTCAAATTTTTTTTTCCTAACTTCCTTTTTGATTTCTTCTTTGACAGATTGGCTACTTAGAATTATGTTCTTTAATTTCTATACATTTGTGAATTTTTCATATTTTTTTCTATTACTCTAATTTTATTATATTGTAGTCAAAGAAAATAATTTGTATTATTTCAGTCATTTAAAATTTATTTTGGTTTGTCCCTTAAAATAGTTTCTATCCTGAGAATGTGCCCTGAGCACTTGGGAAGAATGTCTATTCTGCAGCTGCTAGGTGGAAAGTTCTGTAGATATCATTTATGTATCTTAGGTTTGGGCATTATTTAAGTGTTGTATGTCCTTGTTGATTTCTGCATAGTTGTTTATTATTGTAAGTGAGGTATTGAATTCTCCAATATTTTGAATTCTTCATTTCTTTGATTATTTCTGTCATTTTTTTTTGCTATCATTTTTTTATACCTCATTTTAGTGCTTTGTTCTTAGATGTATGTGTTTATATTTTTCTCTCTTCCTGATAGGTTGTCTTTTTTAATCATAAAAATATGTTGCCCTTTATCTATGGTAGCATTTTTTGTTTGTTCTAAAGTTTACTCTGCTTGACAGTTGAATAGCCATTCCTAATTTCTTGTGATTGCTGTATATATGGTGTATTATTTTCCACCCCATCACTTTCAGCCTTTTCAGTGAGATATAGAAACCTTTGTATCTTTGCATCTAATGCGTGTCTCATGTAGACACTAAGTTTATTACTTTTTAAATCCAGATTATCAGTCTTTGCCTATTGATTATATAATTTAATTCATTCACATTTAACGTTATTTATACAATTGGGTATACTTTATCATTTTACTTTATATTTCCCTGTCTGTGTCTTGCTCTATTTCTCATTCAGTTCAGTTCAGTTGATCAGTCGTGTCCGACTCTTTGCGACCCCATGAACTGCAGCACGCCAGGCCTCCCTGTCCATCACCAATTCCTGGAGTTTACCCACCCAAACTCACGTGCATCGAGTTGGTGATGCCATCCAGCCATCTCATCCTCTGTCGTCCCCTCCTCCCCCTGCCCCCAGTTCCTCCCAGCATCAGGGTCTTTTCCAATGAGTTTGGATGAGGTGGCCAAAGTATTGGGAGTTTCAGCTTCAGCATCAGTCCTTCCATTGAACACCCAGGATAGGTCTCCTTTAGGATGGACTGGTTGGATTTCCTTGCAGTCCAAGGTACTCACAAGAGTCTTCTCCAACACCGCAGTTTAAAAGCATCAATTCTTCAGTACTCAGCTTTCTTCATAGTCCAACTTTCACATTACATCTTGTGAATTAAGTGAATATTTTCTAATGTAGCATTTTAATTACTTTAGTGATATTTACTGTATATATTTTAAGTCATTTCCTTATTGATTTCTCTAGAGTATCTTAACCTATCAGAATCAGCTTGACAACTTAATTCTAGTGAGATATAGAAACCTTAAACTCAAGTAGGTACGTTCCTTTTCCATGCTTTTTGTGGCATATTAAAAATATTATAGCTGTAAATGTTGCAAAACTAACAATACATTTCTATATTTATTATTTTGTATAATTTTATATATCTCAGAGAAGCTGAAATTAGAACAAGTGTATACTTACAGACTTTTTTGCATTAATCTTATTTTTTATCATTTTAAATTTTCTTAAATTGTTCTAACCTCATATAATCTGTTATCAGAAATGATCTTCCAAGAAAACTTTATTTTCTAAACAGAAAGAAAAATTAATCCAAGCCTTACCTTAGCTTGCTCCCAACATAATCAATTTACCCAACTAAATTGAGTCCAATCTTAGAAAATCCTGATTCTGCATAATGTTTTCAATACTTTTTCATAAATTCTCATGCCTTCTTTTACTAAAAACATATCTTACTTTCCTTAAAAGATTTTCCACACCAAATTACTTTTCTTGCTGACAGATTTTCAAGAGATCAAAAGTCTAGTAAACCTACATACAACAAAAATATTATGCTTAACATTGATGATTCCTGAGACTGTATTGTGTCTATATTAATCTATATTAATCAAACCAACAAGCTTAAGCTACCTTCAGTACCAGATGTCAGTTTGGTACTGAATACTTTCCAGATGACTTAAACCTGAAATTCATTCTGGCCACATTACTTTATATACCTGAGTATTTATATAAGCTCTTAATTTCCCTTAATTCGATTAAATATAGCTTCTTCTGTGAATTAACACACAGACACAGAGGCCTCATAGTTCCTCATCCAAAATTTCAGCCATGAATCAGGTACAGCAATGTAAAACCCATCTGTCTGCAAGAGAGTTTGGTTTAAATTTGGATTTCTAGCAGATGGGACAAATCAAGCTCGCTTCTTTAGATGGCTAAATCTGTTTCACAAGTCTTTAGGGAAAAGATGCTCAAAGTTTTTATTTTTCCTTGACAAGTTCCAAATTATTTACTCTCTTTTTCAAAATTTGCATTTTAAAAAGATGGCATAGAGAAAGGTTTCTAGAGAAAAACCAGGTAGAATATTTGCATCTGAAAGGCATAAGCAAATCCCTCCTAGTATAACTGTATTTCCCCTTTGTTTAGTACTTACAAGCCTCTTAAGATAGATGGGGAAGGTTTTGGGAGTGCTAAAAATATTGGTGGGTTTTGAATTATTTTTGGAACTACACCTCTGGTCCTGTAAAGACTAGATTTGTAAAACAAGGAAAGTTTGTTTTTTTTTTTTTTTTTTTTCCCCTCTTAAAAAGGATTGGGTGGCTTCTCAGTGATACTAAAGGGCTAATATACCCATTTACCCATGTTGGGATGTTTTATTTTCCCTCCTATAGGTTAGGGGAGAAGGCGTCTTTGAAATTTCTATCCAGGAAGATCCCCTGGAGAAGGGAATGACTACCCAGGGCAGTATTCTCACCTTGAGAATCCCATGGATAGAGGAGCCTGGCAGGCTACAATCCATGGGGCCGCAAAGAGCTGGACACAGCTGAGCGACTGAGCAGCACACATACACATGGTTAGCTTAGTTGGATCAGTGGCCTCCCATTTTGGTACTCTTTTCAAACCCTTTTGGGTATCCTCCCTGGCTTTAAGACGCTTCCCACGTGGCTCAAGCAGTAAATAATCTGCCTGCAATGCAGGAGACACAGGAGATGTGGGTTTGATCCCCAAGTTGGGAAGATCCCCTAGAGGTAGAAGTGGCAACCACTCCAGTGTTCTTGCCTGGAAAATCCCATGGACTCAAGAGCCAGGTGGGCTACAGCCTGTCAGATTGCAGAGTTGGACATGAATGCGTATGCACATTCGTGTTCAGAGCTTTGATCTGAGGAGGCTTGCCTGCAGCCTCTCCCCTTGGCACCTTCTGCTTGAATTCTGTAAGCACACAGGTGGCACCATTCATGACACTGCAGTGTCTGGGTTTGTCCATTCAAAGGCAGTAGATCATGGGAGTCTGGGTGCAGGGAAGAAAGCCACCTTTAGTTCTAGTACTGTGAACCAGTTCAGCCACCCATAGTTTTACAACTTAGATGGGCTTGTCAACTGAGAGAGATGTGCAACTTGAGAGTAGTGAGTCAAGTTTTATTTGGGGCAAAATGAGGATAACATCCCAAGAGGTAGCACCTCAAATAGCTCTGAGAGACTGCTTCCAAGATGCAGTGGGGGAAGGTCAATATATAAAATTTTGGTGAAGGGGGAGTTCAGTACAATTAAGCACTCAATTTATAAGAGATTTTCTGCTAGTCGTGAGATGTGATGTCCTCATGAAGGGATTTAGTGCTTTTCTAGGTATGAAGAGATGTAAGGATTGGGATCATGAGGTCAGTTCCTGAAAATATCTAGCTATCTAAAGAGCTATCCCAGCAGATTCCCTGGAGCACAGAGTGCCTCACTGCACCCTGAACTCCTTCAGGGGTGTTGAAGGTCAGCAGCCGCAGCACAGGGGTCAGTCTCCTCAGAGGCAGATGGCAAATGCCCTTGTTGTTCACTGGAAGTGCTCTTGGCAGGTGTCATTTTGTATCTGACGGGATGGAATGGTGATCTCCTCTAGTTGGAGACTGTGTTAGATTTCTCTGGCCAAGATCAATTGTTTGGCCTAATGGCTGCCATCTCCATAAGGATCTCCAGCTTGGTCTGTTTTCTGGAATTTACTGAGCAAGTCCCTTCCCAACAAGCAGATGAGGTACTTGGATGTGAGCAGAAATGGATGTGCAAAGGTAAAGCCTTCTAGCAAGCAGTTGAGAGGAGGGGTGGATTACTTGGTTTGGGCTTTCTGTCAGTCCCTGTTATACAACACTGGGAAGACAAGGGTCCAGGGACATCAATTAGCACACAGTAGACTGCCTCCATATTTAGTGAGAAAATGACTTTCCTACCTGCCACATCAAAGGTTATTAGCAGTTCCTCTGGAAAAATGACCAGGTATCCTTTGGGAGCCAGGGAAAGTCCTGGGCTCCATCAGTCTTCGGTCCTCCTACCATCATTGGTTTGGTTGCCCCAGGTCCCCTTTGGGACTGAGGACAGTTCCTCTTCCAGTGACCTCATTTTCATATCAAGCAGAGTCCCAGTGGACTTTTCCCATACAGGCAGCATTTCTTTTCCCAGTGACCCTGTTGGCCACACTTAAAACAGCAGATATTTTTCTCAATGAAACAGTGGCTCTGATCCAGGCTTCTTGGTTCTTGTCCTCACCATGGGTTTTCACAAGGGTAGGTAACCCTGAGGTGGTGCAGGGGTTAGGGCTGCCTCTGGTAATTGTGCTGTTAACTTTTTAATCTTTTGGCCTTTTCAACCCTGTCCCCTTTGGGACTGAGGACAGTTCCTCTTCCAGTGACCTCATTTTCATATCAAGCAGAGTCCCAGTGGACTTTTCCCATACAGGCAGCATTTCTTTTCCCAGTGACCCTGTTGGCCACACTTAAAACAGCAGATATTTTTCTCAATGAAACAGTGGCTCTGATCCAGGCTTCTTGGTTCTTGTCCTCACCATGGGTTTTCACAAGGGTAGGTAACCCTGAGGTGGTGCAGGGGTTAGGGCTGCCTCTGGTAATTGTGCTGTTAACTTTTTAATCCTTTTGGCCTTTTCAACCCTATCTCTGTTGTTAAATACTACAAAGGCCAAATCCATGAACTGATAATGGGGGTGTAGGGTTTCACTTTCACTTTCATGCATTGGAGAAGGAAATGGCAACCCACTCCAGTGTTCTTGCCTGGAGAATCCCAGGAACAGGAGAGCCTCGTGGACTGCTGTTTATGGGGTTGCACAGAGTCGGATACAACTGAAATGATTTAGCGGCAGCAGCATCAGGGTTTCCAGGTCCCCAGATGGGAGTTATAGATAAATGGTCCAGATGCCTGTACCCACTCAGAATTGGGGGGAGTAGGATTTCCCAGCTGTGGATCTCAGGGAGGTGAACTCATAAGGGGATCATCTGAAACATCAAACTCCTGAAGGGGAAGAAGGTGCTTTGAAGGGATGTGAACCAGGCATACCCGGCTGGAGTTCTTTAGACCTGGATATTGGAGTAGGGTCATGGACCTTTGGATGGATGGGACTTACCCCCCCTGCCATTTTCCTTTCCTTTTCCAAAATAGGCCCAGCTGCAAGATGGTATTGTAATTCAGTCACCCAACTTTTCTTTTTTGCCACATCTCTTGGTTTCCTAGTATGTATTGGGATCATGCAGTATTACAAAAGAAAATTAATTTATTTTTCTTAAACCATCCTGTCTTAATTTTCTCCAGTTAGCTAATATGCATCCTAGTAGAGAGTCCTTCAGGATGTTTGTAGTTGCCCCCATTTTTTGTTGGGATATTTTGATAAGACAGGGGTCTGATTGATCCTTGTCAGATGGTAGTTATTTGTCCTGGCATTCTTCCAGTGTCAGCAGTGGGGTCCCTATGAATGCCTGAAATCTGCCACATTGGTTAGCCTGAGGAGGCCCCTTGGATTACTTAAGAAAAGGAATAAAAGGCAGTGGGGGAAGAAGCAACCAGAATCCCAAGGCCTAGATCCTTTAGAGACAGAAAGAGGAGACCTCCCTGAGCCAGCTGAACAGGTTACCTTTATCACTGACAGAAACAAATAGAGCTGCAGGGTATCTCTCTTCAGGATGTGGTCCATGTCATGTTGAGGAGGGCTGTTGTTGCCGAGTCAGTAAGTCATGTCCACTCTTTGTAACCTCGTGGATGGTAGCATGCAGGCTCCTATGACCTCCACTATCTCCCAGCATTTGCTCAATCTCCTACTAATTGAGCAAACTCTGGGAGATAGTGGAGGACAGAGAAGAGCTACCTCTTCATAGAATTAAAAGAGGCAAAACCCAATCTGCCGGCAAAGCCAGCAAGCAGGAGCAGGGATCAATAGATAGTCCAAGAGGTCAAGAGAGAAGGAGGATATAAAAGAAATCTAGGACAGGAGGGAAGATGTGCAGTCATGATGCTTTCCAAGAGACATTTGTAAGCCCACTACCTCCTTTCAGGGGTTGATAAAGTCTGCTTGTTACCTCCATGAAATAAGTGCTCACCCACACTTCTGTTCAAGGGTGCCTGGGTGCCCCACCAGATATGACCCTCAAGAGGGAGCATGACACCTGGCTTGGTACCACAACTGATGATGGGGTTGAAATAAGGAGGAAGACTGAGTGGGACTAGGAATGTACACAGCTGCAAGCTTCATAGCAGGGAGGACCTGTAGCCCTCTGGAGGGAAGTGCTTGTCCACAACATTCCCTTGGGGGTGCAGTGATGCTGTAACCCCAAAAGTATTCAGGGAGGGCCAGGCTACAAATCTGGAGGAGGATTCAGGGAAGTCCCCAGTTTGGGCCCTCTTGTAGTTCCAGCATCCTGGAATTGGGGCTGGGATAAAGGATGAGCAGGGAGGGGAGGAGCCAGAAGGGAAACTCACCCAAGTAAGTTGTCAGTTGTGTGTGACACAGTCTTTATTTGAATGTCCGGTGGTCATCTTGTGGAGCTTGTCAGGTTCACAGAGATAGAACGATAGAGGAAAGCAAAAGATCAAGGGCCCTTGGCCTTGTGGGCTCCTTCACAGCCAGAGAACTGGTCTCTGCCAGATCCTGCAGGCAGCGTGACCTGCCACCTAAGGGGCTACTTGAATCTACATGGCTTGTGACAAGTCCCTGTCACCCTTCAGAAGGGGAGCTGTAGCCCAACAGGTGGATGGAAATTATGCTCTTTGAGGCCCCTGTTGGGCTCTCTATTTGTGGGGCATGGGATCTATAGTTATGGTGTCTGGGCTCTCTGGTTGTGTAGCATGGACTCTATTTGTGGTGTGTGGGCTCTCCGGCTGTGGGGCATGGGCTCTGTACTTATGGCACATGGGGTCAGTAGTTGTGGCGTGAGAGCTTAGTTGCCCTTAGGCATGTGGGATCTTAGTTTCCTGACCAGGGACCAAACCCTTTTTTTTTTTTTTTTTTTTTTTTTTGCATTGCAAGGTGGGTTCTTAACCACTGGACCACCAGGAAAGTCCCCTAGAAATGTCTGAGGGATTTTAATTGTTGATTTTTATTTTTAATTCAATGTGTCAGAGTGTGGTTTACATAATTAATTTTTAAATTTGTTGACTCCTTTAGGATCTCTAAAAATCTTGCCCTTTGACTATTTTTATTTCTGTTTTTTTATTTTTTTTTTTTTTTTTTGCATTGCAAGGTGGGTTCTTAACCACTGGACCACCAGGAAAGTCCCCTAGAAATGTCTGAGGGATTTTAATTGTTGATTTTTATTTTTAATTCAATGTGTCAGAGTGTGGTTTACATAATTAATTTTTAAATTTGTTGACTCCTTTAGGATCTCTAAAAATCTTGCCCTTTGACTATTTTTATTTCTGAAATACTAATTAAACATATTTATTCAGTTCAGTTCAGTAGTTCAGTCATGTCTGACTCATTGCGACCCCATGATTTGCAGCACGCTGGGTCTCCCTGTCCATCACCAACTCCCGCAGTTCTCTCAAACTCACATCCATTGAGTCTGTGATGCCATCTTATCCTCTGTTGTCTCCTTCTCCTCCTGCCCCCAATCCCTCCCAGCATCAGAGTCTTTTCCAATGAGTCAACTCTTCTCATGAGGTGGCCAAAGTACTGGAGTTTCAGTTTTAGCATCATTCCTTTCAAAAACACTGAGGACTGATCTCCTTCAGAATGGGCTGGTTGGATCTCCTTGCAGTCCAAGGGACTCAAGAGTCTTCTCCAACACCACAGTTCAAAAGTATCAATTCCTCAGTGCTCAGCTTTCTTCACAGTCCAACTCTCACATCCATATATGACTACTGGAAAAACCATAGCCTTGACTAAATGGACGTTTGCTGGCAAAGTAATGTCTCTACTTTTGAATATGCTGTCTAGGTTGGTCGTAACTTTCAAGGAGTAAGCATCTTTTAATTTCATGGCTGCAATCACCATCTGCAGTGATTTTGGAGCCCCCCAAAATAAAGTCTGACACTGTTTCCACTGTTTCCCCATCTATTTGCCATGAAGTGATGGGACCAGATGCCATGATCTTCGTTTTTTGAATGTTGAGCTTTAAGCCAATTTTTTCACTTTTCTCTTTCACTTTCATCAAGAGGCTTTTTAGTTCCTCTTCACTTTCTCACATAAGGGTGGTGTCATCTGCATATCCGAGGTTATTGATATTTCTCCCAGCAGTCTTGATTCCAGCTTGTGCTTCTTCCAGTCCAGCGTTTCTCATGATGTAATCTGCATATAAGTTAAATAAGCAGGGTGACAATATACAGCCTTGACGTACTCTTTTTCCTGTTTGGAACCAGTCTGTTGTTCCATGTTCGGTTCTAACTGTTGCTTCCTGGCCTGCATATAGGTTTCTCAAGAGGCAGATTAAGTGATCTGGTATTCCCATCTCTTTCAGAATTTTCCACAGTTTATTGAGATTCACACAGTCAAAGGCTTTGGCGAAGTCAATAAAGCAGAAATAGAGATTTTTCTGGAACTCTCTTGGTTTTTTGATGATCCAGCAGATGTTGGCAATTTGATCTCTGGTTCCTCTGCCTTTTCTAAAACCAGCTTGAACATCTGGAAGTTCACAGTTCACGTACATATTTATTAGGGTTTCTCAATTTATCATCCATATTTTTGGCTTGTATAATATCAATATATGCAGATCTTTAAATGTTTATAGCCCTGTGTTTTAGGTACCTTTATGTGATTTGTCAAACGGCTTTTCAAGGATGTGAGTCTGTAGTTCAGCTAGTCTGTTCACTTTATGTTTTAACTTTGGTGCCATTTGTTTTTCTGTTTCAGTGACCGTACTTTCCACCTCCAGTGTTTCCAGTTGGATCTTTTTTTTCTAAAATCTCCACTTATTCTTTAGTCATGTCTACTGGGCTTTGTTCTGTAATTTCCTATTCTTATTTACTACTTTAATACTTTGAGATATATTTCTTAATTTTGTTTTTAAATTTTCACAATATGTGTGAAAGCTTGTTTGTACCCATATCCTTCACAAAAATAGATGTTATTGCTCTTTAATTTGCGTAGTGAGTATAAAACGCTATGCCACTGTCAAGATTGTAGTTTGCTTAGTACTAGTATCTTTGAGCATCGTTTTCTGTGGTTATTATTCCTTCTGAGATGTTCTATTTCTGTTTTTTACCTGTTTCTCTAAGTTTTGTTCTTAGCAATTTCTAGTAAGTTCAAGTACTCTAACTCTGATTATTTATATGAGTAGTTTTCCAGTAGTGGTCTAGGGATTCCTGGGAGTCCTGAGTCCCTTTCAAGGGGTCAGTAAGGTGAAAACTATTTTGTAATTATACTATGATGTTATTTACTGATGTAGTGATGTTGAGATTTGCAGTTATAGTGGGTAAACTACTGTGGAGTAATCCACAATTACCCAAAAAAGCTGTTAAAATGTTTCTTGCCAACCAACTACATATCTCTATGAGGCAATAAACCAGCATGTCACATGTCATTGAATGCACAAGCCAGTGTACGAATCCAGCTAACTTCTCTTAAACCAGACATTAAACAGCTTTTCAAAGTATAAAGCAATACTACTCTCTCATTGATTCTTTTTGAAGAGTAATATTGTGCCTAAAAGGTTTTTTAATATTACCGCCTGATGAGCTTTTACGATCTTAAATTTGACTAATAAACATTTTTAACATTTTTCAGTTTGAATATCTAGTAATTTAAATATTGGTAGCTACATCCTACATAAAAGTTCTTTGATGGGTTCTTAGGGATTTTTAAGAATGGATATAAAGGGATCCAGAAACCAAAACTTTTGAGAACAACTCCTGTAGATTTTTCTGTCACTTTTTATCATTTTTATTTTTCTAGAGCCATATATATCTGTCGTCTTTTAAAGCTTCTGATTTTTGCATGAGGATTTGATTTTGTAAATTGTTGCAAGGGTTCTCTGCAAGGACTTGGAGCTACACTTGTGGCTAAGATGAGGAATGCACAGTAGGAGCAGCGTGGGGATCAGCATGGACTGAACCTGGAGGAGCCCCGTTCAGGCCTCCTGTGCTCTGTCCTTCCAGTGTGAGGCCACATTGAAACTCTCCCTTATTTAGTGGTGAAAATCCAGTAGCCTGTGTGCCGACTCAGTACCCGAGCATTGATAGGAACTAGTCATAGAGGCTGCAAGCAAAAGTCCCAGACTTCAGAGGCGCAGGGTTTACTTCCTCGGGTGGGAACCAGTTTTATCAAGTGGGGAACAATGTCTGTTCAGGTAGGAAATGTTTACCAGCCAAGGGCCAGTCCTGTAGGCAGCCTCCAGCCTGCAGTGTTCTCTTTTATACAACTTGTTAATAACTCTTTGACACCTACACATGGATCCTGAACTGCTGTGTGTGTTAATGTGTACTTCTCCCAAAGTTAAGGAGCACTCTTCAGCAGAGGATACTCTTGACACAGTTTTTGAGAGCTTTTTGGAAGGATTGTGGCTTATATTCAGGCTTCTTTCTATGGCAGGCAGTAACACGATACATGCCAGAATTTTTGACACCTACACATGGATCCTGAACTGCTGTGTGTGTTAATGTGTACTTCTCCCAAAGTTAAGGAGCACTCTTCAGCAGAGGATACTCTTGACACAGTTTTTGAGAGCTTTTTGGAAGGATTGTGGCTTATATTCAGGCTTCTTTCTATGGCAGGCAGTAACACGATACATGCCAGAATTCTTGAAAGATGAAGGAGTTCCTTTCCGATCCATGCGTAGGGAACACCTGCTCTGTTCACAGTCCTTGTGCTGAGCCTTGCCCCAGCTTCCAGCTTCATCTAGTGAGGTTCCCCCCCCCTTTTTTTTTGGAGGTTCACTCTTCTACATGGTGCTTGTATCATCACATCACATAGCTTTGATGTGATCAGTCATGATACAGTCATTATAAATCAGTTATTTATCATATGGCAATGTATATATCAGTAAATGCGTGATAAGTTTTTAAGATTTATGTTGATTTGTGACATTTTTCAGGTTTGGTATTCAGTTTCATGGGCCTTTTTGGTGTGGGGACACAAATCTTTCTTTAGCTTACAAAGCACTGTTCCTTTTTGTCCCTGATTAATTTCTTCTCTTTCTGTCCTTTCCTGGAACTCCTTCAGTTTGACATTGTATATCTGGGATCTCTCTTGCTTTTCCCTTACTTTGCTCTTCTAATTTTTCTCTGCACTACACAAGAATTCTATTACTTCATTTACAAAGATATAATTATATTTTTAACCTCATTTTCATTTAATCAGTTACTTTAAAAATTTTTAGTATTTGTATTTTAAAATTTTTCCAGAGTTATTTTCATATTTACCATCTCCTCTCTTCTACAATAGCTAT
>SJYC01042306.1:0-27297 GCA_006408675.1 Madoqua kirkii
TATAATTATTAGTTAGAATTTTAGATATTCATAATTGATTCCTACATTAATTTCTTTTATATTATTTTCCCTTGTTTTTTCATTTTCATATTTTTCTTTAATGCTCCTGTATTTCCCCAGATTTGGTTAGGAAAATCTGGTTTTCATTCATGACTGTAAATGAAACTGGTAGTTTTCTCACTAATTATAAGCTGTCTGATGTCAGCCTTGAAGTCAAAGCCTGACAGTAGCTCAGTCTGCGCATTTGCCTTTGGCTCAAATGAACAGATAGGAAAGTGAATGGTGGTGGCTGTCATCTCAGTGCTGGTGCTGAGTGTCGCTGTGGCCTGAGAGCTGGGAACAGGCCCTTTTTAGCAAAAATACCAGCAGAGCTCCCTGTCTTGAAAAGTAAACTTTTCTGATTTTCAGTATTGTAGATTTCTTATCATTTTTTCTGTTTCTTATATCATTTCAGTGAGATTTTGAAATGGATAGGGGGGAAAAAGGCATTCTCAGTTTCAGATGTTATAATTAAACTCAAGAGACTTCCTGGGTGGCTCAGAGGAAAGGATCAGCCTGCCAAGCAGCAGACACATGTTCCACCCCTGGATCGGTAAAACCCTTTAGAGAAGGAAATGGTAACCGCTTTGGCATCCTTGCCTGGGAAATCCAATGGACAGAGAAGCCTGCTGGGCTAAGTCCATAGCATTGCAAAAGACGTGACTTAGTGACAAAACAACAATTGAACTCAGTATAGCTTGTAGGTATGTTAGAAGCATGCTTTTATTTTTTTTGCCTATTGTTACATGACTGATTTCTTCTAAGATAAATATTTGAACTTAGAGAAGTTTCTCTTCTGAGTTTGAAGCATCAAGACATGGTGATAAAGGGCGTAGCCTCTGGGCCAGGCTCCTGAGCTGGAGTCTCAGTTTTCATAGCATAGACATTAGGCATGTAATGTAATCCCTGCCTCCCTCAGTTTCCTCATGATGAATGTAAAGATTATCCAGTATTAATAAAGAGATTTAAATGAGTTACTGTTTTAGAGTGCCTCTAACAGTGCCAATAAGTCACTTGTAACTGCTAGATGAGTGTTTTTTAAATTAATAATGTGTATACACAGCTATATATAAAAGCATACAGTTGACATTTGAACAACATGGGTTTGAACTGTATGAGTCCAATCATATGTGGATATTTCCAGCAGCAAACATGATCCACATCCTGGGATGCAGAGCCCTGGATACAGAGAAATGGGTAAGGAGGACTGACTATAAATTACACATGGATTTTCAACTATGATTGGCAGGGGGAGTGTTGGCATTCCTAACCCTGTGTTGTGTTGTTCAAGGCTTAACTGTATTATGAATTTATTCCAAATAATAATTTGTCTTGAAGAGTTGAGATGTGTTTCAATTGCTTAAATAACCGTCACTGTCTAATTTTTTGCAGCTTATCGTGAGCCACACTATTATTACCAGTTCACAGCTCGATATCATGCAGCCCCCTGCAACAGTATCTATAATATTTCTTTTGAGAAGAAGCTTCTTCAGATTTTAAGCAAACTTGTTCTTGACCTGTCATGTGAAGTTTCCTTACTTAAGTCTGAATGTCATCGTGTTAAAATGCAAAGAGCTGGTTTGCAAAATGAATTGTTTTTTACATTTTCAGGTAAGTATATATAATTCTTTAAGGGAAACGAAATTAGAACGTGAACTAATCCTAGAGATGTGTTGTGAATTACCAGAACCGTTTTTAGAATGTAAATACTATAGATCTGCATGTTTCATATTCTTTACTTTCATGTCTTAGTTCTGATAGGCCTCAAGTTTCTGTTAATTCATGTACTTAATGAAAAGTTTGGATTCCCAAATAACTTAAACATTGCTATCATAATTTACTAGAGAATAGAATTTAATATAAGGAATATCTATCATGGTATTTAGCTACCAAGATTTAATTTCTAAAACCATATAATTATATAATAAATAGGCTAATAGTGTAGAACAGAGAGAGACTGTTCTAACAGCTTAGTGTGTTTTTCCTAATAGTGCAGGGTGAAAGCCAATATTTTCTGGCAAACCAAGAATTGGACTTCATATCTGAGGACTTAGATTCATAAAGGGTCTGTTTATGAGTTAGCATTTAGGAATAACCATGCATATGTTTTTAATGAGTCCTAGTGGCAATCTCAGTGTGCTGTTTGCTGTTTCCTTTCTTTCTTCCTTACTCTCTGTCCTTGATTCATCTATTTTCGGTGTTTGATTACACTTACCCATTTCTCTGATATTCCCTTTGCCTTTTCTTGGTACATCTAGAATTGGATGATTAGATATGACTGAGAGATGTGAGGCTTTCAGGGAAAAGAATAAGTTGGGTTCCACATCATTTTCGAGTCTTTTGTCTTCTTTACTCATTTTCTCTTCTGCCGAAAAACTCTGAGAGTTGTTTTCCAGTGTCTGAGGCAAACTATGGAAGATGAATTATGAAAGATGCTTTCCTTAGCTCATCACAGACCCACTATTAGCATTCATAAGAGTTATGGGGTATTTGTATCCGGTGTATTTAATAAATGCTATCAGTAGGTATTTAACATTTATTTTTATATTTTTAATTGAAGGATAATTTTCTTTATAATATTGTGGTGGTCTCTACTGTACCCCAATGTAAATCAGCCATAATTACATATATATATATCCCGTCCCTCTTGCACCTCTCCTCCATTCCAGCACTCTAGGTCATCACCAAGTGCCGGACTAGGCTCCCTTTTGGGCTTGCTGCTAGTTATCTGTTTTACAGGTGATAGTGTATATATGGGAACTTCCCTGGTGGCTCAGTGGTAAAGAATCCACCTGCCAGTGCAGGAGACACAAGAGCACGGGTTTTATTCTTGTGTTGGGAAGATGACCTGGAGAAGGAAATGGCAGCCCACTCCAGTGTTCTTGCCTGGAAAATCCCATGGACGTGTCAATGCTGCTTCCTCACTTTGTCCACCAGTCCAGTCTCTACGTCTGTAACTCTCTTTCTTCTCTAAATAGGTTCATCAGTACTATTTTTCTAGATTCCATATATGTGCATTAATAAATGTACTTGTTTTTCCTTTTCTGACACTATAACAGGCTCTAGGTTCACCACCTCTCTATAACTGACTCAAATTGTTCCTTTTTATGATGAAGATCATGGCATCTGGTCCCATCACTTCATGGCAAATAGATGCGGAAACAGTGTTGGACTTTATTGCAGCCATGAAATTAAAAGACACTTACTCCTTGGAAGAAATTATGACCAACCTAGATAGCATATTCAAAAGCAGAGACATTACTTTGGAGACTAAGGTCCGTCTAGTCAAGGCTATGGTTTTTCCTGTAGTCATGTATGGATGTGAGAGTTGGACTGTGAAGAAAGCTGAGTGCTGAAGAATTGATGCTTTTGAACTGTGGGGCTGGAGAAGACTCTTGCAAATCCCTCGGACTGCAAGGAGATCCAACCAGTCCATTCTGAAGGAGATCAGCCCTGGGATTTCTTTGGAGGGAACGATGCTAAAGCTGAAACTCCAGTACTTTGGCCACCTCATGCGAAGAGTTGACTGATTGGAAAAGACTTAAAGAATTGATGCTTTTGAACCGTGGTGTTGGAGAAGACTCTTGAGAGTCCACAGGAATGTAAGGAGATCCAACCAGTCCATTCTGAAGGAGATAAACCCTGGGATTTCTTTGAAAGGAATGATGCTAAAGCTGAAACTCCAGTACTTTGGCCACCTCATGCGAAGAGTTGACTGATTGGAAAAGACTCTGAAGCTGGGAGGGATTGGGGGCAGGAAGAGAAGGGAACGACCAAGGATGAGATGGCTGGATGACATCACTGACTCGATGGACGTGAGTCTGAGTGAACTCCGGGAGTTGGTGATGGACAGGGAGGCCTGGCATGCTGTGATTCATGGGGTCACAAAGAGTCAGACACAACTGAGTGACTGAACTGAACTGACTGACTGATGGCTAATATTCCATTGTATACATGTAGCACAACTTCTTTATTCATTCACCTGTTGATGGACTTTATTCATTCATCTGTTGGTCTAGGTTGCTTCCATGTCCTGGCTATTTTGTGCTGCAGTGAACATTGGGGTACATGTGTCATTTTGAATTTTTGTCATCTTAAGGTATATGCCCAGTACTGGTATTGCTGGATCATACAGTAGTTTTATTCCTAGTTTGCTAAGAAATCTCCATACTGCTCTTCACAGTGACTGTACCAATTTACAGTGCGGTAGCGTTCCCTTTTCTCCACATCTCCTCCAGAATTTACTGTTTGTAGATTTTTTGATAATGGCCATTCTGACTGGTATGAGGTAATAAACTCATTGGAGTTCTGATTTTCATTTTTCTGATAATGAGCAATGTTGAATATCTTTTCATATGTTTATTATCCATCTGCATATTATCTTTGGAGATATGTCTGTTTTGGTCTTCTGCCCATATTTTCATTGGACTGTTTTTCTGATATTGAGCTGTATGAGCTGCTTATAATATCTTGAAGATTAACCCTTTGACAGTTGCTTCATTTGCAATTATTTTTTACCATTGTGGGAGTTGTATTTTCCTTTTGTTTATTGTTTCCTTTGCTGTGCAAAAGCTTTTAAGTTTAATTAGATCTCATTTGTTTATTTTTATTTCCATTGCTCTAGGAGGTGAGTCAAAGAAGATCTTGCTGTGATTTATGTCAAAGAGGTATTACCTAAATTTTCCTCTGAAGAGCTTTACAATTTCTGTCTTTACATTTAAATCTTTAATCCATTCTGAGTTTATTTTTGTGTATGATGTTAGGAAGAATTCTAATGGCATTCTTTTACATGTAGTTGTCCAGTTTTCCCAGAACCACTTATTGAAGAGACTGTCTTTTCTCCATTGTGTATTCTTGCCTCTTTTGTCAAACATAAGGTGCCCATAGGTGAATGGGTTTATCTTTGAGCTTTCTGTCTTGTTCCATTGGTCTATATTTCTGTTTTTGTGCCAGTACCATACTATCTTGATGACTGTAGCTTTATAATGTAGTCTGAAGTCAGGAAGAGTGATTCATCCAGCTGTTTTTCTTTCTCAGGATTGCTTTGACTCTTTGGGTCTTTTTGTATGTCTATACAAATTATGAAATTTTTTGTTTTACTTCTGTGAAAAATGCCATTGCTAGTTACATAGAGATTGCATTGAATCTCTAGATTGCTTTGAGGAATCCTTCCATACCTGGGATAAACTCCACTTGATCATGGTGTATGATCCTTTTAATGTGTTTTTGGAGTCTGCTAGAATTTTGTTGAGGACATTTGTGCTTATGTTCATCAGTGATATTGACCTGTAATTTTCTTTTCTGTGGTATGTTTGTCTTGTTTGGTATCAGAGAGATGCTGGCCATGTAGAATGACGTTGGGCGTTTTCCTTCTTCTGCAGTTTTCTGGAAGAGTTTGAGCAGGATAGGTGTTAGTTCTTTAAATGTTTGGTAGAATTCATTTTGAAGCCTTTTGGCCCTGGGCTTTTGTTTGTTGGAAGACTTTTCACCACAGTTTGGATTTCAGCGCTTGTGATTGCTCTGCTCATATTTTATGTTTCTTCCTAGTTCAATCCTGGAAGGTGGTACTTCAAAGAATTTGTCCATTTGTTCCAGAGTTGCTGATTTTATTGGTGAGATTCTTTATATTTTGGCATTGTGATAACTTTCCCTTTTTCATTTTTAATTTTATTGATTTGAGTCTTTTCCCTTTTTATTGATGAGTCTGTTGAATGGTTTGTAAATTTTATCTTCTCAAAGAACCAGCTTTTAGTTTTACTGATCTTTGCTATTGTCTCCATCACTGGTTTTTCATTCTTTTCTGCTCTGATCTTTATGATTTCTTTCCTTCTTCTAACTTCAGTTCAGTTCAGTCACTCAGTCGTGTCCAACTCTTTGTGACCCCATGAATTGCAGCATGCCAGGCCTCCCTGTCCATCACCAACTCCCGGAGTTCATCCAAACTCATGCCCATTGAGTCGGTGATGCCATCCAGCCATCTCATCCTCTGCCATCCCCTTCTCCTCCTGCCCCCAACCCCTCCCAGAATCAAAGTCTTTTCCAGTGAGTCAACTCTTCACATGAGGTGGCCAAAGTATTGGAGTTTCAGCTTTAGCATCGTTCCTTCCAAAGAACATCCAGGACTGATCTCCTTTAGGATGGACTGGTTGGATCTCCTTACAGTCCAACGGACTCCGAAGAATTTTCTCCAACACCACAGTTCAAAAGCATCAATTCTTCAGCACTCAGCTTTCTTCACAGTCCAACTCTTACATCCATACATGACCACAGGAAAAACCATAGCCTTGACTAGATGGACCTTATTCGGCAAAGTAATGTCTTTGCTTTTGAATATGCTGTCTAGGTTTCTTTCCAGGGAGTAAGCATCTTTTAATTTCATGGCTGCAATCACCATCTGCAGTGATTTTGGAGCCCCCCAAAATAAAGTCTGACACTGTTTCCACTGTTTCCCATCTATTTGCCATGAAGTGATGGGACCAGATGACAGGACCATAGTTTTCTGAATGTTGAACTTTAAGCCAACATTTTCAGTCTCCTCTTTCACTTTCACCAAGAGGCTTTTTAGTTCCTCTTCACTTTGTCACATAAGGGTGATGTCATCTGCATATCTGAGGTTATTGATATTTCTCCTGGCAATCTTGATTCCAGCTTGTGCTTCTTCCAGCCCAGTGTTTCTCATGATGTACTCTGCATGGAAGTTAAATAAGCAGGGAGACAATATACAGCCTTGACGTACTCCCTTTCCTATTTGGAACCAGCCATTTGTTCCATGTCCAGTTCTAACTGTTGCTTCCTGACCTGCATATAGGTTTCTCAAGAGGCAGGTCAGGTGGTCTGGTATTCCCATCTCTTTCAGAATTTTCCACAGTTTATTGTGATCCACACAATCAAAGGCTTTGGCATAGTCAAGAAAGCAGAATAGATGTTTTTCTGGAACCCTCTTGGTTTTTCGATGATCCAGCAGATGTTGGCAATTTGATCTCTGGTTCCTCTGCCTTTTCTAAAACCAGCTTGAACATCAGGAAGTTCACAGTTTCACGTATTGCTAAAGCCTGGCTTGGAGAATTTTGAGCATTACTTTCCTAGCGTGTGAGATGAGTACAATTGTGCAGTAGTCTGAGCATTCTTTGACATTGCCTTTCTTTGGGATTGGAATGAAAACTGACCTTTTCCAGTCCTTTCACCACTGCTGAGTTTTCCAGATTTGCCATTTAACAATTTGTAAGTTTAAAGGATTTGATATATGTATACATTGCAAAATGCTTACTATAATATATACTGTAATAAGGTTAAGCACATTGACCATCTCACATAATTACCATTTATTCATTTCTGCAATAATGAACTTTGAAAACCTACTCCTTTAGCAACATTCAGATATATGGTACAGTATTATTCCCTGGTGGCTCAGTTGGTACAGAATCTGCCTGCAGTTCAGGAGACTCAGGTTCCATCCCTGGGTAGAGAAGATCCCTTGGAGAAAGAAATGGCAATCCACCTGGTATTCTTGACTGAGGAGGCTGTCGTTCTACAGTCCATTGAGTTCAAGAGAAGGCCAGGACTTGGTGACTAAACCACCACTGTTATTAATTCTAATCACCATGATCTATATCAGGGCTTTCCAAACCCAAACCCCTTGTCTTGTTAGGAAGCAGTCTGCACCACAGAAAGTGAGTGGTGGGTGAGTGAGGAAGCTTCATCAGCTGCTCTCCATCACTCACATTACCGCCTGAACCATCCTCACCTGCATCTGTGGAAAAATTGTCTTCCACAAAGCTGGTCCCTGTGCCCAAAAAGTGGGGGTAGGGTACTTTACATCACATCCCTGAACTTGCTTGTATTCTTTGTCCTCTTCCGTTTGTTTCCCTCATCCTCCGCCCCGGCAGTCACCACCAGTATGTTCTCTAAGTTCAGTTTTTTGCTGATTCTACGTGTGAAATCATACAATATTTGTCATTCTCTCTCTGACTTGTTTCACAGATGCTGTTAAGTTTTATCTATGTTGTTACATGTGGCAGAATGTCCTTCATTTTTTATGGTTAAATAATATTTCTGTTTCATGTGTGTGCACCATATTTTCTTTATCCGTTTATCTGTTGATGTACTCCTAGGTTGTTTGTGTGCCTAAGTATGGTAAATAATGCTGCAGTGAACATGAGAGTACAGATATCTATGAGATAGTGATTTCATTTCCTTCAGATATATATCAGTTTATATCCAGAAGCGGAATTTCTGGAGCATATGGTAGTACTTTAAAAAAAATTTTTTTTTGAAGAACCTCCTTACTATTTTCCTTAGTAATTATACCAATTTATATTCCCACTAATGGTGTACAAGAATTCCCTTTTCTCCACATTCTTGCCAACACTTAGCTCTTAGATAATAATCATTCTAACAGATGTGGATAATCTGTTATGGTTTTGACTTTCATTTCCCTGATAGTTTGTAATTTTGAGCATCTTTTCACTTACTTGTTGGCCATTTGAATCCCCTCTTAGAAAAAATTGTTCAGGTTGTTTTAGTTTTTAATTGGGTTATTATTAATTTTTTTTTTGCTTTTGAAATGTGTGAGTTTCCTGTATATTTTGAATATTCTTGTCTTACCAAACTTATGGGATTATCAAATGTTTTATACAGTTTTCTACATTACAGACAAAGACAGTTTCACTTTTGTCTTGCTTAACTAGCTAGGACTTCAGTTCTGTTATCATAGGGATAATGACAGTGGGCATCCTTTTCTTGTTCCTATTCTTGATTTTAGAAGAAAATGTTTCAACCTTTCATATTGAGCATGATGTTAGCTGTTGACTTGCTGTATATGGCCATTATTATGTTGCAGTATATTCATTCTGTATCCAATTTTGAGATGTTTTATTTTGAATAGATGTTGGATTTTGTCAAATACACTCTTGGATATATTGAGATGACCATATGGTTTTAATTTTTTTATTCTGTTAATGTAAGAATCACATTCATTTATTTGCATATGTTGAAATTTCCTTGCCTCACGGAGATGTGCCTCATGGTCACAGTGCCACCATGTTTGGCAGGAACCCTTTTGAGAGTTACAGATTTTCATTGTACAGATTTTCATTGTGTCCTCACATATCAGAAGGTCTAATGATTTCATTGAGGCTCTATTCGTGTGTCTTAAGCACCTCCTACAAACTCTGTCTCCTAATATCATCATAATGTACATTAGGATTTCAACATGTGAATGAGAGAGGATGTAAAATACTTAGACCATAGCAGACTTCTTTAATTTCTGTCAGCAATGCTTTATACTGTTCAATGTATAAGTCCTGCACATTTTGATAAAGTTATTACTACGTATGTTTATTGTTTTGAAGCTATTTAAGTGTAATAATTTTATTTTTTCCATTGTTCATCACTAGTGTATAGAAATTTGTTGGTTTTTTTAATGTATCTTATATCTTGGTTTAATTAATTAATCATGTCCACCACTCAGTAGGAAAAGGAGTGTATCAAGGCTGTATATTGTCACCCTGCTTATTTAACTTTTATGCAGAGTACATCATGAGAAATGCTGGGCTGGATGAAGCACAAGCTGGAATCAAGATTGCCAGGAGAAATATCAATAACCTCAGATATGCAGATGATACCACCCTTATGGCAGAAAGTGAAGAGGACCTAAAAAGCCTCTTGATGAATGTGAAAGAAGCGAGTGAAAAAGTTGGCTTAAAGCTCAAACATTCAGAAAACTAAGATCATGGCATCCAGTCTCATCACTTCATGGGAAATAGATGGGGAAACAGTGTAAACAGTGTTAGACTTTATTTTTGGGGGACTCCAAAATCACTGCAGATGGTGATTGCAGCCATGAAATTAAAAGACACTTACTCCTTGGAAGGAAAGTTATGACCAACCTAGATAACATATTCAAAAGCAGAGACATTACTTTGCCAACAAAGGTCCGTCTAGTCAAGGCTATGGATTTTCCTGTGGTCATATATGGATGTGAGAGTTGGACTATAAAGAAAGCTGAGCACCAAAGAATTGATGCTTTTGAACTGTGGTGTTGGAGAAGACTCTTAGGAGTCCCTTGGACTGCAAGAAGATCCAATCAGTCCATGCTAAAGGAGATCAGTCCTGGGTGTTCACTGGAAGGACTAATGTTGAAGCTGAAACTGCAATACTTTGGCCACCTGATGAGAAGAGCTGACTCATTTGAAAAGACCCTGATGCTGGGAAAGATTGAGGGCAAGAGGAGAAGGGGACGACAGAGGATGAGATGGTTGGATGGCATCACTGACTCAATGGACATGGGTTTGGGTGGACTCCGGGAGTTGGTGATGGACAGGGAGGCCTGGCGTGCTGCAGTTCATGGCATTGCAGTCAGATATGACTGAGTGACTGAACTGAACTGAACTGAACTGAACTGAATCCTACCATTTGCCAGGCATGATGCTGGGTCCTGGAGATATAGGGAGAATACAGTGGACACTCTGTGTCCTCCTAGAGAACTTTCTATCTGTCCTGACTCCCTCAGCTGACGGAGCTGAGAGTGCATTGGGAATGTGAGCTTGTACAGGAGACCCACCCATGGGCTCAGACAGAAGCAGCAGTGGTTCCATCCTCCAAATCCCACAGCTTCCTGGTCCCCCCTGTCCCACAGGCCCAGTCTCCTCTCCCATGTGGCTCAGACCTTGCCCATCTCCCAGCCGTCCCTGGGTGCCCCCTGCTGGGAGGGTCCTGGTGCTGAGGAGACAGGCAGATGTCCCCCTGCACCCCACCCTGCCGCCCACAAAGAAGGCAACAGCCTTGGGTAAGGCCTGGGCATTTCCTTACAGGGGCAGCAGAAATAACAAACAGGAGGAAATTACAGGGATTCCCGGGATTTCAGAGCTCACAGCTACCCATGCAGGATGGACCCATGCAGAGAGATGGATTTAGACCGGTGCTGGTGTTGCCACGCCTTCCTTGGCTCCGAGCTTTGGTTCTGCTCTTTTGTTTCACCACTCTCCCTTGCTCACCGCATCCCACCCACACCATCACCTGGGTGGGTGTTACTGTCACACAGTGCCATCCATTCATTTCTTCCCTCGTTCATTCAGCATGGGAGGACCAGGTGCCAGACGGCAAGAGTGAAGCTGTTGGCAAAATAGGGCTTCCCATAGAACTCCCAGTGGTTGGGGAAGCAACCACGATGAAACAGCTCTCATACAATGCGATTACGGCCACTGCGGAGTTGTGCGCAGGGTGTTGTAAACTCAGGGGGGAACCAGAGTAGGACTGATGCTTGATGAGTGAGTAGGAACGTGAGGGAAGCTTGCCAGGCAGAGAGCAAGTGTAAAGAAGGCGTGAAAAGATGTTTGCAATGGCTCTAGCACAGAGAAGGGTCAAGGGACAGAGAGAATGGAGGGCCTTGAATGCTGGGCTAAGGAAATAGACCTTTCTGTCATAGGTAATGGGGAGCCATTGGAAAGTGAGCAGGAGAGGGACACGGTCAGATTTGCATCTGAGTACATGGTGTGGAAGCTGGTGTGGGGGAATGCGCTGGTGTCGGAGAGGCCAGGCACAGCGTCCAGTGAAGAGGACCAGACGTAGTCCAGGGAGGAGTAGCCAAGGCCTGACCTAAGGCAAGAGTAGGTGGCTTGGCCGGTGCGAGTGTCTTTGGGTAAAAGAACTGAGGTGGGCACAGGGCAGATGGGCTGCAGAGCTGGCTCCACTCAGGGCAGCTGGGCATTTCCAGGACTCAAGGTCAAACAGAGGCTGAGGCAGGCAGGAACATCAGGAGCTCCTGGGTTTTGATCTGGAGCAGGCTGAAGTTCAGCGGATGCAATAGGGTGTGTCTAGAGACTCAGGAGGTCCATGGCAGGACTCCAGCCCACACAGAGGAGTCAGGGCCAGTCCAGCCCTAGAGAAGAGTTCCCATGAGCCAGGCTGCCCATTAGATGGTCCCCTGGCCCTAAAGGGAGAAGCTACAGGCAAAGAAGAGGACAACTGGCTCCAGCACCTTCACATTCTGGAAACTTCCTTTCTCTGGCTATCTGTAAAGACGGGCTATGGGGGCACTTGGGGCTGTTTTCTTGCCCACCCCCCCCCCCCCCCCATGAGGCTCCCTTCAGGCTCCTTGTCACACCATGTGGCAGGAGGGATCTTAGTTCCTCAACCAGATATGCAACCTGTACCCCCTGCAGTGGAGACATGGAGCCCAGATCACTGGACTGCCAGGGAAGGCTCAGCGAGCTCCCTCCTCAACTTAATTCTAGTTACCCCCTATCTACTCCTGATCTGGAAACGCAAAGTCTTCAAGGATCTGTCCTGCCTCTTTCCCCAGGGTCCTTTGAGGATGAGTTCTGGCTTGGCTTCACCTGTTCAGGTGCCTTTGGGAGTGCACCCACCTCGCCAGCCCCTGTCCAGACACACTCATAGGACAATGGTCTCAGGGTAATTGGCCGGAAGAATCCACTTCCAGAGCCTACTGAGCTAATTAGTCACTCGTATTATGGACATTTACCTAAGCACCCACAGTGTGCCAGTCCCCAAAATGAATCAGATTCAGTCTTTGTCCTGGAGGGTTCAAAGTCCAATGGGGACAAACACATTCAATGCAACACCACCTATTACAACACGACAACACAAGTCAATAGGACTCAGCTCAACACAACACACCACAGGTCTGTGTTCCAGATCTCTGGGGCAAGATCTGGAGAAAAGCTCACCTCACAGACAAAAGGGCTGTGGGGGACAAAAGGTGCTTGTAGTGATGCTAGCAGTAGAGGGCAGAGAGGTAAGGAGGCTCCATGCTCAGAATACCTGGCTTCAGTCCTGCCACTGCAGTCCAGTACTGACGACTTAGCTCTGTGCTTCAGTTGCCACATCTGCAAAACGGAGACAGTAATGTGTATCTCAGAGGGTCTGAGGGTTAATTGAGACAATACAGATTAAGTGTCTGGCACATTGTCTGGAAAAGACTCTTGAGAGTCCCTTGTACTGCAAGGAAATTAGACCAGTCAATGCTAAAGGAATTAACCTTGAATAATGATTGGAAGGACTCATGATGAGGCTGAAACTTCACTACTTTGGCCATCTGATCAACGAGCCAACTCATTGGAAAAGACCCTGATGCTGGGAAAGAACGAAAGCAAGAGGAGAAAGGGATGACAGAGAATGAGATGGTTGGATGGCATCACCGACTCGATGAACATGCATTTGAGCAAAGAAGGACACAGAAGCCTGGAGTGCTGTAGTCCATGGTGTCGCAAAGAGTCGAATACATCTGAGCGACAGAACAACAGCATGGTGGCCCTGGTTGTGGTGGTAAGTGGTTGTTGCCTTAGAATTGTAAACTGTATTGTATTCTCAGATTCTTGGAGTGATAGAACCATAGGACCTTACAACCTTAAAAATAGAGCCCAAAGAAAACCTGTTGGTAGTGGTGGTGGTGTTTAGTCACTAAGTCCTCTCCAGCTCTTTTAAAATCCCATGGACTGTAGCCTTCCAGGCTCCTCTGTCCACGTGATTTCCCAGGCCAGAATACTGGAGTGGGTTGCCACTTCCTTCTCCAGGGGATCTGCCAGACCCAGGAATCGAACCCATGTCTCCTGCATTGCAGGTGGATTCTTTACTGCTGAGCTACCAGGAAAGTTCCAAAGGAAACATAGAGCCTGAATACTAGCTGGGTCAGGCTCCTTGTTTCTTGAGATGGAGGTGAAATTTCCGTTCATGTCTCCAGCCAGGGCTGTCACATTCAGCTGTTCAGGCTGTGCATTCTATGCTTCTAGAGAGAGGTGTCCACATAATCTTTGATAGGAACAGAGTCCCCTAGGTGACTACCCCACCACACAGAGAGGCCCCATCTTCTCTAGGGAGGCCTGCTAAACTCCAGGAGGTTCACACTCACCCCTGTTATCTCTGCCTCCAGCAAAGGATGCTGGCTTTGTCCTGGACGACACTGACTGGAATGTGATGAGACCCAGAATTTTATTTAGGTTTCGTATGAAAAATAAAATCACTCCTCCCAAGTACAGAGGATTTGGAATCTTCCACATCATATGGAGCTTGGCCCAGTGGCGTCTAGAGAGTACTATGGGTTATGTGCTTCCCCACCCACCTTACATCTCTCTCCCCCACCCTTGCTTCCTTCCAGTTCATTCCTCAGAAGTCCAGGCTCTCTATGGGGTCTCTCCTCAAAGCCCTTATTAAATCATTTCCCCAGAAACATAGTTCCTTCTCTTCCCAAGAATAATTCTGGGCCATGTGTTAAGCAATAATTTTTGTATACCGTATTACATTTAGTACTGCTTTGAAACCTGAGACTCAGAGAACATTAAGTTAATAATCTTAGAAGATTCTTGGAATAATCTAGTGTAAGGATGGCAAATTCTAAGAATCATGGAGAATTTTAGAACCCTCTGCGTCTTACAAGTGGAAGGAAAGCCGTAGAGGATCACGGAGTCCACGCCTTATTCAATGCCGCATCTCCTCCTTAACTGAGTGGCTGGCAGCTGTTCACACTGCTCTGCCACCTCTACCCAAACACAGTGCTCACTCTCTGGACCAGGTGGCCCATTACATTGTTAGATTACGACATCAACTGTCTGTAGAAATGCTTGCAATAAGGAGGTCCTTAACTTTCTTCTCCACCTGTGATAACACAGGTGGACTCCAGCCCGAGGTGTGCTGAGTTTTAAAAGCAATGACCATTGAGAAGACCAAGATGCAGGAAACTAGCTCGACCTGGGAGCTGGGACCCGAGTGATCCAGTGCCTGACAGTCCCGGTGAGCTCAGCTATGACGGGCGCAGGGCTGCCGCCAGAGAATGACCATCATGGCTATCATGTATTGATAAGTTGCATTTTCATTTATTTCAAAATATTTTAAAATTTTGCTTGAGATTTCTTGTTTGAGCCATGTGTTGTTTAATATCCAAGTAATTTGGGATTTTCCAGCTACCTTTCTGTTATTGATTGCTAGTTTAATCCCATTGTTGTCTGAGAGTGGATCTGATTTGACTTCTATTGCCTTAAATTTGTGATGGTATGTTTCAAGAGGGCAGGGTGTGGACTATATTGGTGAATGCTCCGTGTGAGTTTTGGGAGTATGTGTATTCTACTCTTGTTGGATGAAGTAGTTGATAGATATCAATTACATTCAGCTGACTGATGATGTTTTGCGGTTCAGTTTTATCCTTACTGGTTCTTTGCGTACTGGCTGCGTCCATTTCTGATGGAGGGGTGTTGAGTCGTCATTTGTAATAGTGGAGTTATCTATTCCTCTTTGCAGTTCTTTCAGTTTTTGCCTCATGCATGTTGATGCCCTGTTGTTAAGCATGTACACATTAAAGATTATTATGTTTTCCTGGAGAATGGACTCCTTTATCATAATGTAATGCCCCTCTTCATCCCTGATAACTTTTCTTGCTCTAAAATCACCTCTAGCTGAAATCAATATAACTGCTCAAGCTTGCTTGTGATTAGTGTTAGCATGGAATATCTTTCTCTAGCCTTTCTTTTCATTTATACATATCTTTATAGTTAAAGGGGGTTTCTTGAAGGCAGTGTGTAGTTGGGTCTTCTTTTTTGACCTACTGTCACAGTCTGTCTTTCAACTGATATATTAAGACTTTTAATATTAAAGTTATTATTGATATAGTTGGATTAATATCTACCATATTTGTTACTTTTATTTATTTCCTGTCTTTGGTTCCTATTTTTGTCTTCCACTCTTTTTCTGCCTTTTCCTTTCTTAGCATATCAATTATAATTTTTAAAAATATTCTTAGTGGTTGCCCTAGAGCTTGCAATATACATTTATAATCCAAGCTACTTCACATAACACTTTACAGTAGTGCAAGTACCTTATAATAGCAAATATTCCTAATTCTTCTTTATCACCTCTTATATCATTGCTGTCATTCATTTCATTTATACGTTATTATCATCAAATACATTGTTGCTATTTTTATCTTGCAACTGTTACCTGTTAAGATCAATCAAAAAGAGATAACTTTAACTTTAATTAAATTTTCACTTATTCCTTCTCTGATACTCTTCCTTTTTTTAATGCAGGTCCAAATTTCTGACCTGTATCATTTTCCATTTCTCTGAAGTTCTTTTAACATTTTTTGCAGGACAGGTCTACTGGCAACAAAGACTGTCAGTGTTTGTTTGTCTAAGAAAGTCATTATTTCTCCTTTGCTTTGAAGGAAGTTTCACAGGATACAGATTCTAGTGTGTAGGTTTTTTCCCCCAGCCCTCTGTTTCACCTCATTCTCTTCTTCCTTGCCGGGTTTCTGAGGAGAATTTGGGTGTAATTCTTATCTTTGCTCCCCTACGGATAAGGTGTTGTTTTCCTTTGGCTTCTTTCAAGATTTTTTCCTTTATTTCTGATTTTCTGCAGTTTGAATACAATCAGCGCTGGGTTTTTTTTGGAGGGGGTTCCGAGGGCGGGGTGGGGGAGCAAGTTATTGGGCCTGGTGTTCTCTGAGCTTTCTGGGTCTGTGGTTTGGTGTCTGACATTAATTCGGGAAAATTCTCAGTCCTATTCCTACAATCATTGCTTCTGTTTCTTTCTCTTCTTCTCCCTCAGGTATTCCTAGTACATGTACGTTACACTTTCTGTAGCTGCGTCCTAGTCAGTTCAGTCGCTCAGTCGTGTCGACTCTTTGCATTCTTGTCTATTCTGCCCCATTTTTTCCCAGTCCCTTTTCATTTTGCCTTTCAGTTTTTAAGTTTCTATGGAAATAGTCTCAGGCTCAGAGATTCTTTCCTCAGCTATGCCGAGTCAACTAATGAGCTCAAATGAAGGCTTTCTTCATTTTCGTTATAGTGGTTTTGATTCTGGCATTGCTTTTTTGGTTCTTAGGAATTCCAACTCTGCATATATTGCACATCTCTTTTTTCTTTTTTCTTTTTGGCCACACGTGGCTTTCAGGATCTCAGTTCCTAACCAGGGATTGAACCTGGGCCATGGCAGTGAAAGTGCCAAATCTTAACCACTAGGCCACCAGGGAACTCCAGTAAGTACTTTTTAGATATGATCTCATTTAATCTTTACCTCAACACTGTGAAGTAATACCATTATTTGATTCTGTAGAAGCTGTTATTGTGATTTAGTAAGAGTACGTGACTCCTTTAAGTTCACACCATTAGAAAGTAGGATTTGAACTTGGGTATGTCTGATTACAAAGCCAGTATGTATCTGGTTCCCTTCCCCCCATGTCATCTTCCATAACTAAGCAGATTCCAGATGGGGCTTCAGGACCAGAGGCAGACACAAGTCAGAACTGGACACAGGAGCCCAAGCCAAAATGAAGTAGGAGACCCAGAGGCTAAGAAAGTTCTCAGGGCTCTTTCCTAGCAGGAAAGACATCAGGTCTCTAGAAGCAAGTGCTAAACCCTGATTCTGTCCCTTCCAGCTCTGGGACCTTAGGGGGGTCACTTTACTTCCTCCAGCCTCACATTCTTACTACGCAGCCCCGGATCAGGAAAATGGCAGCTGCTCTAAAAAGGAAGTTCTTCCTGTTGTTGCTAGGTAGTAATGTTGCCAGCTGGGAGGCTGCAGGTGCCCATCCCTTCCTGCGCTGGCCAGGTGAGGCCAGTAACCAAGAAGAGGTCAGAGCTGCCAGAGACTACGGTTGGGATGGTGAGAGGGAGGGAAGGCACTGGAGTTCTCAGTGAGGAATGATTCTGTTGACAGACTGCAATGAGATACCCCAGCTTGACTTCCCACGGGCCGTGCTGGTTACCTCCCCTCTCTGGCTAACGGCTCTGGTTGGTCCTCAGGGCCCAAGAGCTGGCAAGCATAGTAGGATTAGCCCTTCCCTGGGGCCAGCTGTCTCACCTGGTGTAAGGAAGGAAAAACCTCCTAGATCCAGCCCAGAGCTGACCCTGACCAATTCCAGGGCCAACTCTGATGACAGGAATTTCCACTTCTGGTTCAGATGAGTAACAGAGACTAGATTTATCCTCCCATCTGAAACAACAACAACAAAACAGACACAGAAAGGGACACTCAAGACACTGCCCATCAGGTGATGACGAACGGTGATCACTAAGAGAACGGAGGAAAAATAAGGTGAGTTCTATGACTGACTCAACATGCTGCTTGGAGAAAGTTCCCAAGCCATGACACAGGAATAGGCGAATTCAGGCAGAGCCTGGCAGTCTCTTCAGTTAAGAAGACATAGCTGGGAATCTGGGGGGAAGCCAAAGAGGCTAGAGCTTGTAAGAAGAGAGATGCAGAGTAGGAGCTCCGGAAATCTGCAGAGGGTACCCCTCCACTGTTCAACTGAGTGTTAATCAACTAGATATTACCCGAGGCTGGGGAGAGAAGCACCCACAAGGATATGGGGGATTAGTGCTCAGAGCTCACACAAGCCTGGGAAATAGAGCCTGTTCCTCATTGCCGGGTAGCCTGAGTGGAAAGTCTCATAATTCTAAGGACATCCATTTTAGAGTACTAAGAAGGGTCTTGACTGAGTACTGGAGACAAAGTAACCCTAACAAAACACATTTCTGGTCCCACCTAACAAAAAAATCAAACTATTTCCAAGTAACATAATTACTTCCAAGAACCAAACTCAAGATTACTTATAGAAATACAAAAATATACAGAATCCCAAAAGGTAAAAGTCTAGCATCCAGTCAATAATTACTAGGCATGCAAAGAAGCAGGAAAACACAGATGAACAGATCATCAATCGATTGATACTGACCCAGAATGACATCGATGGTAGAATAGAGAATAACATCAAAGGAGCCATTACAGGTGTATTTCATGTGTTTAACCAGAAGGTTAACTATGCAGAGACATGCATCAACTTAACAAACAAAACCAAAAAGGTAGCACTTCTAATTTTAAATTAAACAGCTTTTAATTTTAAAAAAGATCTAAATAAAACTTCTATAGATAGAAACTACAATGTCAGAGATGTAAAATACACTGGAAGAAAATAATGGCAGATTGTCATTGCAGAAGAGCAGATTGGTAAACTTGAAAATTTAGTTATAGAAACTAGGCAAAATGAGACACAGAGAAAAAATACTTAAAGCCCAAGATTTTAGCGAACTGTGGGACAACTTTAGCAGGCAAATAGCTAGTTTAAATAAAGTTAAAAAAAAAAAGAAAGCAAATAATATTGAAGGGAAGAGGTATAACTGTTTATAGACAATAAGATTGCCTGTATAAAAAATCATATGAATCTACATTAAAAAAAGGCACTAAAACTAATAAGTGAGTTTAGCTAGAATGTAGGCTACAATATCAACATATGAAAATCAGTTACTTTTCTACGTACTAGCAACAAGTAGTCTGAAATAGAAATTTTTAAAATTGCAGTGGAATCAAATATGAGAATATTTAGGGATAAACCTGACAAAATATATTAAGATCTATACATTAAAGATGATAAAATATTGCTGAGATAAATTAGTACCATCCATAAAATAACTGATAAATTTGACTTATCAAAATTAAAACTTACCACTCTTAGAAAGACATGGTTAAGAAAATGAAAAGATAACCCACAGACTGTGAGAACAAGACTGCATATCTGGCAAGAGACTTGTTTGCAGAATATATAAAGAACTCTCACAAATCAGCACCAAGAAAACAAAAATTAAAAGATGGGCAAAGATTTGGACAGACATTGCACCAAAGAAAATATGTGGTTGCTAATAAATACCTGAAAAGAAACTCAATATCATAGTCACTAGGAAAATGAAAATTAAAGTACAATATGATACCACTACAGATCTTTTAGAATGGCTAGAATTAAAAAGATTGACCTATTTGCAGGGCAGGAATAAAGATGCAGACGTAGAGAACCGAACTGTAGACGGAGAGGCGGAGGGAGGAGAGGTTGGGACGAACTGGGAGCGTAGCTCTGACATATATATGCTGCCAGGTATGAACACATAGCAAGTGGGAATCTCTTAAGAGCGCAGGGAGCTCACGTCAGTGCTCTGTGATGACCTAGAGGGGTGGGGTGGAGGGGGCTGAGTATTTGTATCTTCCCAAGAATGGGGGGGGGAATATATGTATACTTATAGCTGATCTACACTGTTGTTCAGCAGAAACTAATACAACATTGTAAGGCAATTATGCTCCAATTAAAAAAAAAAATTAAAATAGACTGACCATACCAAGTGTTGGTGAAGATGCAGGGCAACTGGAACACTCTCTGTTGTTGGTGGGAGGGTAGAATGACTTATCCACTTTGGAAAAACAGTTTCTTTAAAAGTTAAAATTACACCTACCATATAATCCAGCCATTCTTCTTTCAGTTATTTACTCAAGAGAAAGCAAGCATTGCAAGAACTTGTACATGAATATTCGTAACAACCCTATTTGTAATAGCCCCAGACTGAAAACAATCCTTGTCACAGGGCCAAGGAAGAAGGGCTTGGCTTGTGGATTGTTTAGTGGAAGGTTTAAACAGGGGCCTGTGGGATCAGTGACTCTTGGGTGCAAAGCATGACTGTGCATCTTAAGAAAATGGTGAATTGCGGCAAATTATTTCCCCAAGTGTCAGTGGCCTTCTCTGTGAAAGGGCTGGAACATTTCCCGAGTTAGACCCTCTACCATTTACCTCTCAGGGCTTCAATTTCCTCATGTGTAACATGGATCTGATGATAACAGTACCTACCTCACCTGTCTGTTGTGAGGATATGAGTCTAGCAGCATATGTAGAAGGATTGTAGCAGACTTTTCACCTAATCTGTCTTTGTAGCGTCATCACCATGACCTTTCAAAGAATTCTTAGAAAGTTTAAATAAGGCTGCTGATGCCAACTGTTTGGCAGAGGCATTATTAAAGCCATCCTCCCTTGGTATCAGCAGTGGATTGGTTCCAGGACCCTTGCGGGTACCAAAATCAGAGGATGCTCAAGTCTCTTATGTATATAAAATAGCGTAGTGTTTGCAGATTACCTATTTGAACATCCTCCCGTATATTTTAAATCATCTCTGGGTTACTTATAATGCCTAATACAATGTGAATATATGAAAATAGTTGCCAGTGTATGAAAAATCCAAGTTTTGCCATTTGGACTTTTCTGGAGTTTTTATCTTCCAATATTTTTGATCCGCGATTGGTTGAGCTGTGGATGCAGAGTCCGTGGATTGGAAGGCTAACTGTAATTTCAGGGCACAATGACAGATGCTGTGATATATAGATCATGGTGGTGCTGGGAGACTCAAGAAGATGATGAAATTTCTGGCTGGCTAGGGGATGGGTGTGGAATGCTTGAGGTAGAGGGAAATGGTCTTCTCTGGGTCTCCAAGGACTGGTAGAAGTCCCCTGGGTAGAGAAGGGAGAAAGTAGAAGGTGAACTTGAACGAAAGCTTGAAAGCTTGGTGATAAGAGAGCCTGAGCATGTCTGGGACCCGCTTCTTTAGGCCGCATGTCTTAGGTGAGAGGTGAAGCATGACTGTCTTGTCTGAGGTTTAAACTCATTTCAGTAGGTGGGAAGTTCCTGGACCTATTTACACAGAAGAATTATCTGAGTGATTAAAAAACAAAACAAAACAAAACAAAAAACAGATTCGTGGTCCCAACAGGCAATATTCTGAGTGATAGGTTTCAGGTGGAACCCAGGAATCTATGCTGTTTAAAGCTCCCCAGGAGATTGTGATGCTCACCCAGGTATGAGCACTCCTGCTGTCAGGACAGCATGTCTCTGAGCAGGGAAAGGCCCTAGTGGGATACTGGATTTAAGCAGAGAGCTTGAGAAGATGGGAAGGAGGTGGAAGAGACCCCTGACCCTGATCTCCAGCCTCCCACCCCTCTCCAAGGAAACGTCACATTTACTGCCAGGAGCTTTCTTATAGAGGTATTTACTTAACATTATAACTCAGCAATTCTAATCATAGGTATTTCCCTAAGACATGTTAAAGCAAACTGGTACATGAGAGCTCTATTTGTAAGAACTAAAACTTGCAGATAATCTTTGTGTTCACCAAGTGACTGGATAAATTCATTGTGATATATCTGTGTAACGGGGTACTTCTCAACAATGAAGAAGGAGCTGTTCATACATGCAGTGACACAGATGCACCTCAAAACAAGCTGGATGAAAGAAGTCGGACCGAAAAAAACACACAAAAAACAGAGCACGTAAGGTGTGTGATTCGATTTATATGAAATTCTAGGAAATGCCAACTAATCTCCAGTGACAGAAAGCAGATGAGGGGTTCCCTGGGATAGCGGTGGTGGAGGGAAGAGAGGGCACTTTTGGGGGTGCCAGATAGGTTCATTATCTTGGTGGTGGTGGTGATGGTTTCAAGTGTGCATACATGTGTTAAACCTGGCCAAATTGTATAATTTGAACATGCTTTATTGTATGTCATTATACATCGATGACGCTGTTTAAAAAAATCTGATGGCAGTCCTGAGCAGTCACGGCTAGTCTGGTCTTTACACAGCGTCCCTCTCCCCGTGTCTTCATTGTAACTGCAAGTGTACATTGGATGCTTACTATGAAGTACAAGGTACTGTGGCTAAACACTATACAGAATTTTTAAAATTTGATTTATTTTTTATTGTCCTGGGTCTTCTTTGCTGCACAGGCTTTTCTCTAGTTGCAGTGAGGGGGATTACTCTGCGGTGGCATCTCTTGTTGCAGAGCACAGACTCTAGGGCACGTGGGCTTCAGTAGTTGTGGCTGCCAAGCTCCAGAGCACAGGCTCAGCAGTTGTGGTGGATGGGCTTGGCTGCTCTGCAGCACGTGGGATCTTCCTGGATCAGGGATCGGAGACCCGTCTCCTGCATTGGCAGGTGGATTCTTTACCAGTGAGTCACCAGGGAAGCCCCTATATGGAATTTTTAATTTAATCCTTCCAATAATCTTGTGAAGTGATGCTACTATCACTAACTCTGTTCTACATATGAGGAAACTGAAACTCAGAGCAGTTAAACTATTTCTCCAAGGACATGTCATCTGACTGAGTCCAAGCCCCAGCATTTATTTACTCCTAATCTAATTCAAAGTCTGTTCTGCTTGGTTCTTATAATTATACAAACATTTGATATTTGTGCAAAACAAGATTTAAACATTTAAATTACTTTCAGTCAAGCAAAAGTGAAAGTCGCTCAGTTGTATTGTGACCCCATGAACTATACAGTCCATGGAATTCTCCAGGCCAGAATAGAATATTGGAGTGGGTAGCTGTTCCCTTCTCCAGGGGAGCTTCCCAACCCAGGGACGGAACCCAGGTCTCCTGCCTTGCAGGTGGATTCTTTACCAGCTGAGCCACAATGGAAGCCCACTTTCAGTCAACCCCTGTGCATTTTTTACTAACCTCAGGTGGCGCTAGTGGTAAAGAACCTGCTTGCCAATGCAGGAGATGTAAGAGATGTGGGTTTGATCCCTGGGTCAGGAAGATCTCCTGGAGAAGGGCATGACAACCCACTCCAGAATTCTTGCCCAGAGAATCCCCATGGACAGAGGAGGCTCTGTCCATGGGGTTCGCAAAGAGCTGGATACAACTGAAGCGACATAGCACACACACACATAGGAGGCTTTTAGCAGAATGATGGGGGTTGCTGGGAAGATTTTTTGATTGACACTGCAGAGATGAGTGCAGAAAGAGGGAGAGACCCTTCTTCATTCTTAGTGATATTATTTGAGTCACCTAAAGCCAACTAACAGATTTTTTTAAAACCAGTTTTCATTCATTTATTTATGTGACTCACTTATACTTGGCACTATGTGTTGGACACAGTTTTAGGAGCAACATCAACTATATTTTCCATGAGCATAATCCTCAGTTTAATCTTAACCTAACCCTTAGTCATAGATTAGAACTCTGATCTCTTTTCTAGTGACAAGCTTTTAGTGTCAAGAAACAAAGGACATAGGGGCATTTGTATAATAAGAGTATGTAAAGTGCAGTAAGCGAAATCCCATGACTGTTACAAAGACCCTATAGTATGGGCTTCTGGTGATCTATATGGAAGTGGGCCCCTAAAGATGAGGAATGCAGGCCCTCTCTCATTGAAGAACCCCCTGTCAGGTGGTAAATGTCCAAAATCTCGGTGAACAAAGAGATCCTTAGTTAATTTATTCCCTGGACAAAAGATCTATGACCCCTTCTATAGATCTTTAGTAAGTAATCTCCACTGGACAAATAACTATAACCAATACATAGTTTACTGGAAAAAAACCAGTAAACTTTTTCAAATGTACAATATAAGAGAACTACTTTCATATGTAAAAATTTTGATAAAGTGCTAAGTGCGCTTTCTTTTTCTTAGCTAAAGTTCCCAAGTTGTCATTTTTCCTACCTCAGTGTTCCAAGGCTCCCCTCCACTGCTGACCACAAGACCAATCTGGAGAAGGTATTAAAAAGAAGACTGTAGTTTTAAAAAACAGTTTTTATTTTGATAAAACTTATATAAATAAAAATCCTCCAGTTTCAAGTATAAAACATGATGTCTTGACAAATGCGTGTGGTTGTGTAACCCTTCCACAATCAAGATATAGAAAAATGTTCCTGTGTCCCTTTGAAGTTACTTCTCTCTTCCTCTTCTCTGCCCCTGGCAACTACTAATCTATCACTGTAATTTTGAATTTCCTGGAACTTCTTATAAATGGAATTATACCATACGCATTCTTCTGTGGGTCTGGTTTCTTTAACCCAGCATAATGATTTTGAGACTCATTTATATTCCTGTGTATATTAGTAGTTTGTTTCTGTTCACTGCTGAGTAAATTTCAACATATGGATGTAGTACAGATTGTTAACCTACTTACCACTTAATTGGCATTTAGGTTGCTTTCAGTTTTTGGCTGTTAGGAATAAAGTTACTATGAACATTCACTTGTAAGTCTAGGTAAATACTTCTCTTGGTAAGTAGCTCTTGCGTATAAGTAGCTCTTGCGTAAATACCTAAAAACGAGAATCCTGGGTTGTAATGTAAATGTATAGTTACCTTTACTGGCAACTGCCAAAATGTTTTCCAAAGTTGTGTCATTTTATGTCTCCACCAGCAGTGTATGAGACTTCCAGTTGCTCCACATCCTTGCCAATGTTGGTATGGTCAAGTTTTTAAAAAAGTTCAGTCATTCTAATGGATGTGTAATGGTATTTCATTGTGATCTAAGTTTGAATTTCTCTAATGACTCATATCTTTTTGTGTACTTCTTGGCCATTCATACAGCTTCTTTGGCAAGGTATTGTTCAAATCTTTCAGCCATTAAAAAATTGGTCGTCTTATGTAAGAGTTCTTTGCATATTTGTAAGAGTTCTTTGCATATTCTGGATAAAAGACCTTTATCAGAAATAAATTTTGCAAATCCTTTTACCCATCTGTGACTTGCCTTTTTAATGGTGTCTTTCAAAGAGCCAAAGTTGGCTTTTTAGGTAAAGTTTAATTTATGCATTTAAAAAATTCTCTGGTTTCTGACTTTTGTGCCTTAAAACAAATCTTTCCTTTAGCTCAAGCTTTCTCACTTTCAATACTGTTGTTATTTTGGGCCAGAAAATGTTTTGTTGTAGGAGGCTATCCTGTGTGTTGTAGAATGTTTAGCACCATTCCTGGCCTTTACCCATTAACTCAGTAGCATCACCTGTCCAGTTGTGACAATTAAAAACGTCTCTAGACATTGCAAGTGTCCCCTGGGGGAAATTGCCCCAAGTTAAGAAACAGTGGCATAAACTAAGATAAAACATTTTCTACATTCTCCTACATTTCTTCTAGAAACTTCATATGACATATGTGACATATTTTGAGTTAATTTTTGCATTTGACATGATGTTTGAGATTCGTTTTGCTGAACATGGATACTTAATTGTTTTAGCCCCATTTGTTGATAAGACTACCTTTGACCCATTGAATTCCCTTGTTGTTTTTGTTCAGTTGCTGAATCGTGTCTGACTCTTTGCAACTCCATGGACTGCAGCTGCCAGGCTCCTCTGTCCTCCACTATCTTCCAGAGTTTGCTCTGATTCATGTCCATTGAGTTGGTGATGCTGTCTAACCATCTTCCGCTGCCCTCTTCTTCTTTTGTCTTCAATCTTTCCCAGCATCAGGGTCTTTTCCAATGAGTCAGCTTTTTGTATCAAGTGGCCAAAGTTTTGGAGCTTCAGCATCAGTCCTTCCAAAGAATATTCAGGGCTGATCTCCTTTAGGATCGACTGGTTTGATTTCCTTGCTGTTCACGGAACTCTCAACAGTCTCCAGCACCATGATTTGAAAGCATCAGTTCTTTGGAACTCAGCCTTCTTTATGGTCTAGCTCTCACATCTGTACATGACTACTGCAAAAACCATAACTTTGACTATATGGATCTTTGCTGGCAAAGTGATGTCTCTGTTTTTTAATACACTGTCTAGGTTTGTCATAGCTTTTCTTCTGCAAAGAGTCGGACATGACTGAGTGACTGAACTGAACTGAACTGAAGCATTACTTCCCTCCTCTTTAAAATGGTAATAGCATGACCACTTGTTTATGTGAAAATTAAAGGGGATAATATATGTTAAATGCTTACATAGCACAGTGCCTGGCACATACGTATTCAATAAAAATTAGCTCATTACTATTACTAACATGGGCACTCTTACCTCTAATTTTGATGAGATGTGAGCCTTAATTAGTCTAATAAATTAGCCTGTGATTACACAGAAAGTAAATCTAGAAGTCAGATTTCAAACTTCAATCTGCTTGAGTCCCAAACTAAAGTTCCTCCTCTTGTCTCATACTGCTGCTGATTATCATTATTTGGGTTTGAGCCTAATCACTCACAGACTGCAAGCTTCTTGAAGACAGGGATTATGACACATACTTTCATATTTACCAAGAGCCTAATTCCAGACCACATGGCAGTCCTATTTTAAAAACTGAACTTATCTGGATTTCAAATGTAAAACGGAATGATTCAACTGCAAGATTTCAAATTCCCTCAGTGAATGCAGTTGAGTTCAGCCGCTCAGTCGTGTCTGACTCTTTGCGACCCCATGAATCACAGCACACCAGGCCTCCCTGTTCATCACCATCTCTCAGAGTTCACTCAGACTCACATCCATCGAGTCCGTGATGCCATCCAGCCATCTCATCCTTGGTTGTCCCCTTCTCCTCCTGCCCCCAATCCCTCCCAGCATCAGAGTCTTTTCCAATGAGTCAACTCTTCGCATGAGGTGGCCAAAGTACTGCAGTTTCAGCTTTAGCATCATTTCTTCCAAAGAAATCCCAGGGTTGATCTCCTTCAGAATGGACTGGTTGGATCTCCTTGCAGTCCAAGGGACTCTCAAGAGTCTTCTCCAACACCACAGTTCAAAAACATCAATTCTT
>SJYC01042307.1:0-42138 GCA_006408675.1 Madoqua kirkii
GTACTGCAGTTTCAGCTTTAGCATCATTTCTTCCAAAGAAATCCCAGGGGTGATCTCCTTCAGAATGGACTGGTTGGATCTCCATGCAGTCCAAGGGACTCTTAAGAGTCTTCTCCAACACCACAATTCAAAAGCATCAATTCTTCGGCACTCAGCCTTCTTCACAGTCCAGCTCTCACATCCATACATGACCACAGGAAAAACCATAGCCTTGACTAGACGGACCTTAGTCAGCAAAGTGATGTCTCTGCTTTTGAATATACTATCTAGGTTGGTCATAACTTTTCTTCCAAGGAGTAAGCGTCTTCTAATTTCATGGCTGCAGTCACCATCTGCAGTGATTTTGGAGCCCCCCAAAATAAACTCTGACACTGTTTCCACTGTTTCCCCATCCATTTCCCATGAAGTGATGGGACCGGATGCCATGATCTTAATTTTCTGAATGTTGAGCTTTAAGCCAACACTCTCCTCTTTCACTTTCATCAAAAGGCTTTTTAGTTCCTCTTCACTTTCTGCCATAGTAGAGTTAATACATAATGTAGCTAAATGAGTAATGCTTTGTTGAAAATTTACTAAAAAAAGTAAAAGTGTTAGTTGCTCAGTTGTGTCCAACTCTTTGGAACTCCATGGACAGTAGCCCATCAGGCTCCCTCTGTCCATGGAATTCTCCAGGAAAGAATACTGGAGTGGGTTGCCATGCCCTTCTCCAGGGGATCTTCCTGACCCAGGGATCGAACCCAGATCTCCTGCATTGCAGGCAGATTCTTTACTGGTTGAGCCACCCTAGAAGCTTATTAAAGAAAGGACCTTCTCAGATCCAAACTTATTTCCCTAAAAAAATTTTAAAAGATGTTCAACTTCCAGCCTGATATGACTATTCATTCAGTTCAGTTCAGCTGCTCAGTCATGTCCGACTCTTTGAGACCCCATGGACTGCAGGCATGCCAGGCTTCCCTATCCATCACCATCTCCTGGAGTTTGCTTAAACTCATGTCAATCGAGTCGGTGATGCCATCCAAGCATCTCATCCTCTGTTGTCCCCTTCTCATCCTGTCTTCAATCTTTCCCAGCATCAAGGTCTTTTCCAGTGAGTCGGTGCTTTGCATCAGGTACCCAAAGTATTGGAGTTTCAGCTTCAGCATCAGTCCTTCCAAGGAACACTCAGGACTGATCTCCTTTAGGATGGACTGGCTGGATCTTCTTGGAGTCCAAGGGACCCTCAAGAGTCTTCTCCAACACTAGAGTTCAAAAGCATCAATTTTTCGGCACTCAGCTTTCCTTATAGTCCAACTCTCATATCCATAAGTGACTACTGGAAAAACCATAGCTTGACTACATGGACCTTTGTCAGCAAAGTAATTCATTACTTTCATTTAACATATATTTATTAACAATATATTCTGTGTTGGTTTCCAAAGCAGTTTTACTACCTAGGAAATCTTAGGATTCTAAATGACTTCTTAGAACAATAATAAATGAAGAGGAGACCCACCTAGACTAACGGGTGAGTTTATTAACTCTGTCAAAGAGCAAGATCACTCACTTGCAGCTAACATAGCCTTTAGATTTATAGTGTAAGATTTCTGAGTCTTTGAACATTTGAAAAATATTTCTTTGAGATATAACTCTCATACTCTACAATCCACCCATTTAAAGTATAAATTCAAAGGCTTTAATATGTTTATAAATTGTGAAAACATCACTAAAATTTGTTTAGAATATTTTCATCACTCTCAAAAGAAACCCTGAACCATCAGCAGTCACCCCCTATTCTACTCGAAGTTCCAGCTCTAGGCAACCACTAATTCACTTTTTGTTACATATTTTATTATTGCATTTATATGGAATGTATTGCCTATTCTCACATTCCATATATATGGGATAATAGAATATGGAATTTTTTACAACTGGCTTTTCTCACTTAGCATGTTTTGAAGGTTCATTTATGTATGTAGGTCATACATGTTCTTATGAGCTTGAGTTCCACTCACTGCTATGTACCCCAGGGCACATAGCCTAACGACCAATAATAATCATTAAATATTTATCAAATGAATAAACAACTTCAAAAAGTGCTATGTGGTTAGAGATAAATTTTGCCCAAAGAGCCTGGCCTTTACCCTTGGCTCAAGGGAGGCACTTTCTAAGTTCTTGTCATTTCCTGACCAATAAGATGTCTTTGCTTGTCTAGGGCCTTGGGCCATGCCAGAGAGTCCAGGCTAGCAGTGTGATTTATGATGAAGGCTTTGGGCCACATGGTATCAACTCAGGCTCCGGAGGGGCTGGAGATGAAAGAGCTCCATGCGCGAGGTCAACCAATCTATGTGATGGAACCTCAATAAAACCTATGGTACCAAGGCTTGAGGGAGTTCCCTGGTTGTCAATAGCCCATGTGTATTGTCACACACTGCTACTGGGAGAAGTAAGTGCCACTCACAACACTCTTCTAGGAAAGGACAAGTAGAAGATCTGCACTTGAAATTTTCTGGACCCTGCTCTGTGCACCTCTTCCCTTGGCTGATTTTAATCAGTATCCATTGGCTGTAATAAACTGTAACTGAGTACAACATCTTTTAGTGAGTTATATAAATCCTTCTAGTGAATTATCTAACCTGAGAGTAGTCTTGAGGAGCCTCAGCTTGAAGTTAGTGTTAGAAGTGAGGGTAATAAGTGGAAACCCAAACTTTGTAGTTACTAACAGTGCTGAAACACTATTAAAGATGATTTTGATAAAATTTAGTATGTTCAGCATTTCTACAAACAAGTGGCCTAAAGACTCATTCATGAGACAAAGTATTATAGGATGAATACATACTCATACCCCAATCAACAAAGTGGCTCAGATGGTAAAAAATCTGTCTGCAATGCAGGAAACTTGGGTCTGAGTCCTGGGTCAAGAAGATCCCCTGGAGAAGGGAATGTCTACCCACTTCAGTATTCTTGCCTGGGGAATTCCATGGACAGAGGAGCCTGGTAGGCTATAGTCCATGGGGCCACAAAGAGTAGTGGATGACTAAGCGAACTCACACCTCCACCAGAGCATATTGATACTCTGCTTCATTATTAGAATATCTCCTCAAGGGAAAGGGTAACATATAATAGAAATAATAGGATTCAAATGATAACTCTGCCTTTTACAGGTTGCATGACCTTCTATAAGCCTCAATTTTCTCATTTATAAAATGGAAACAATAAAGATATTATAAAGAAATAATAAAGGTATCTCCTTAAATTGGCACAAGAAGCACATGCAATATGACGCACTCCATGAATTACACAGCATGAAAAATGATAAAAGTTGAAAGCTTTTTTTAAGTAATTAGATTCACTCTGCCTTCATCAACTTCACTGAATCTCTTTGGGAAAAAAAAAATCAATGATTCTGTTTTTCCCAGTCCATGCTGAATTTCAAAACAAAACTGAGATGGATATAACTTTCAAAATTTTTTTAATGAAAGCTATGCAAAGAAGGGTTTCCCACCTAAGAAGCTGAATATATCATGATGAAAAAAAAATTCTGATACAGCAAAGAAATTTTTTCTATGAGTACAGATGATATATGAAAAAAGAACTCAACTGGGGTGGCAGGTAGAAGATAATATGAGAAGAATGAGACCTGAGGAGTGTCACTTTCCCTGTCTCTTGCTGTTGCTGCTAAGTCACTTCAGTCGTTTCTGACTCTGTGCAACCCCATAGACGGCAGCCCACCAGGCTCCTCTGTCCCTGGGATTCTCCAGGCAAGAATACTGGAGTGGGTTACCATTTCTTTCTCCAATGCATGCATGCATGCTAAGTCACTTCAGTTGTGTCCAACTCTGTGCAACCCTATGGACAGCAGCCCCCCAGGCTCCTCTGCCCATGGTATTCTCCAGGCAAGAAAACTGGAGTGGGTTGCCATTTCCTTCTCCTCCCTGTCTCTTACCTGTTCAAATATAGAAGAGACCTCAAGGAACTTCAAAAAAACTATACACTGTACACTTCAGTTTTTCCTAAAAGTGACAAACACTCAGGTTGACTTGTTATCTATCTAGCATGTGGTCACAGAAAAGATTACCCTGACAAATTTTTAAACATACATAAACAGGAGTGTGATCATACAAACTCGAGGGAAATACAAGTTTCCATCACAACTAAGAAGACGGAGTTAAGGAGGAGGAATAAAGGACAGGTTTCACTGAGTGACCATCACATGGTAGACAGCATGTTGCACATATTATATCATCTCCTTAGCTCTGCCCCAAACCAACCCCTTGCCTTTCTCCTATGTTCTACACTAATGAACAGCAGCACCATATGTTGCTTAAACTACAAATTAGAAACTCGAGCATAGTCTTCAACTCTCCATTTTTCTCTCCTATTGTATTTCACCAGTCCAAATGAATCTGTCTCCTGATTTGTTTTAAAATCTCTTCTTTTAATCCCACTAATTTGGAGCCTGTTCTAATCCACTTCCCTCTGTGCAAATAGAGTACTCTTTCTAAAATACACATCTCACTTTACTTTGCATTTTCTTGAATTACTTCACTGGCACTCTTTGGCTCTTACTGTTATGTAATCCCAATCTTCTAATAGGCTGTTTAGCTCCTCATGACATAGATCCTGTTGTCCAGCCCTTTATTTCTTCAATTCTAGGTGCTAGTTAGGTGTTTCCAGCTACCTTTTCCTCTGAGCATTTATTGATTCCATGTTTGGTCAAATACCCCTTTGATTTATCACAGTCTAAATTTATTCCACTGTGGCTCTTACAAATTATTTAAATTATATGTGTGTGTGTGTGAGTGTATAGACATGCATGTATATGAACCACACACACACATATATATACACATTTGTTCTATGTAAAAATAAACAAGGATGTATGCTATTGCAGATTGCATTGTGTCCCCAAGGAAAGATGTGTTGAAATTATAACCCTCAGTGCCTGTGAGTGTGATCTTATTTGGAAATAGTGTCTTGGCAGATGTAATTAAGTTAAAATGAGGTCATACTCAATTATAATGGGCCCTCATCCAATATCAGTGATGTCCTTATAAGAAGAGAAAACAGAGACATTGGGAGGAAAGTGCTATGTAAAGACAGAGACGCACAGACCCAGAGGGGAGATGGCCTTTTGAAGATACAGAGACTGACAGTCACCAGTAGAAGTTAAGAAGAGGCAAATATATTTTCTACCCAGAGCCTCAGAGGAAGTAGTGCTCTGTACTTCTAGCCTCCAGAATTGTGGGAGAATAAATGTGTGTGTGTTTTTTTTTTTTTCCTTGAGCCACCCAGTAAAGAAAGCTACCATGTAAAGAAATTTGGGCTTTCTTCTTCTTGAAGGTGACTGAAAGAATGCAACTGGAATGCTTCCAGCAGACAAAAACTGAAGTTAAATCTGTATTTTAGAAAGAACACCTGTTTTCACTGTAAACTCCTGTTCACAGTTAGGAGAATACAATATAAGGTAATTGTACACTTTCCGTCCACTTGGTTCATCTCCCCTCTGGGTGTCAGTTCTTTGAGGGTGGGGACTGTGTTTTTCTCTGTCCATTCATGTATTTCCAGGATCTAGCACATTGCTAGTTCCTAAGTAAATATTTGTTAAATAAACAAACAAGCTGAATTTTTCACAAGAGCGCTAGAAGGTACCATTCCTGAGAGAAGATATTTAATACTGTAACCTCAGCACCCACCAGACTGTTAGGAGAACAGATATATAATGATCAGAAATTAATTTCTTAAAAGTCAACTAGTAGGTAACAAATAGTTCACCTTTACTGTGTCACAAAAAGGGGAAAAAAAGAGAAGTGATGCATTAAATCTCTGAAGCAATGCCATGCTTCCATGGGAATTAGATTACAAAACAGAAGGAAAACCAGCCAAGTCCAGGTTTCTGACATCACCACCTTTAGAATAACTGGTAGACATTTGATACTAGTGACTTAGGTCACAGACAGAGATGGAGAAATAATCATTCCATTCAGTTCATTTCAAACTACTCACCACAGGAATTATTAAAAATGGAAAGCACTTCTTTGTTAGAACTATGGTTTATTTTTATGTCACCGTAGTATAGACATCAAAACTCCATGATCCAAGTTATTGCTTATTTCTTTATTGAATTATTCATTTTACAACAACGTTATATAAGGCATTACTTGAAAGGAATTCTCCATTTCCTTTATGAAATGCCTTGTTTTCTGAAACAGCACTGTGCAGTATTATAAATATGCAGATTCATTACAAAAGAGCTGGCTTATAATCACACTTTGTCTTTTGATATATGTAGATTAGACATCAACCAATGAATTTCATTAATTATGAAAATAAAATGCACTCTTCTGTATTTGACTTCAAAATAACCTCAAAATTATTTTTAACAGCAGCACATGTTCTATCTGTAAATTTATGCTACTCTTTTTTTATATTTAAAACAGAAACTGGCTTTGTGCTTTATAACAAATATAAATGGGGTAATTTGGATAATGAAAATAAATGAATAACAGCAGCACTAATAGAGCTGATCCTATTTGTGATGGCTCATTAACTCTGTACAGGACGCAATTCACTGCCCTGGATCAGGAGTTGATAATGGTGCAATGTGGAGCTATTAGCAAAAGATGGTCGCAATAGGAAATTAACAGAAGGTCTGTTCATTCGCTGGGAAGTCAAGATCCCTTTCAGCACTATAACCACATTAAACTATGTGCTCAAAAAGGCCATAAAGAAGAAAAAATCAAGGACAGAAACGACTTGAGTACTACTCCTACCAAAAGCTGGTACTGCTTAAGCTCATAGTAAGCACTTTAATGCATTTGATCACATAATCCTCATATCGCTCTATCAGGCAGCTCCGGATATTAGCCTCACTTGCAGACAGGAACATCGAGGCTCCAGAACTTGCTCAAAGTCATACATGAATGGGTGGTGGAGCTTAGACTCAAACCCAGGCAGTATAACTTCAGAGCACTTGCTCTTAACAATTCATAGGTAACAACTGCCTTCTTGCCTTATCTCCAACTTCATCTAGTTCAGAAGGATAGTAAGCAAACAGAAATCCCGGTGTTTCTCAGTCCAAGATGCAAGGTGGGGAGAGACACCAACATCACCACTGCTACTGCAGAAAATGCTCAGATTCTAGGGGAGATGGAAAGGGAAGCCTGTGGTTTGAAAAGAGATTCACTAAACCTATTGTTTTCTTGTGTAAATGACCGAATTAAAGCTGGACAAAGTTTTGGCCAGTGGGAGAGGCTGAAGAAATAACACAGAAGGCATAATTTTAAAGTGCTGATAAACAGTCATATTCTCTGACCTCTAGCCTGCCATTAAGTCGCTGGTAGATCCTGGGAAAATAACATAACCCAGGGCAGCAATATTTCTCAGGGCTGGGCTAGATAATCTCAAAGGCAGTGCTTTCCAAATGCTGGGCTGTGAAGCACTGTTAGTAGCAATTTCTGTGCTCTGGATAAACGATAAAAATAAGTACAGGGTAGTAAATTTCTCATAAGGTAGACTATATTTAAAGGATCATCCTTCATTCTGAAATCAAGTTCTTATTGCTTTCTTGTTATTAAAATTTCCTTTATGAATTGACGATGGTGATAGTACATCATAGAAGGTATCCTTTTCTTCTTGAATGTTCTTAGCAGAATAAGAAGCAAGTTACTTTATCTCATTCGATAAACTTTTTTTGAATTGTTACAAGGTTCTGAAGGCCCACACAGGGAACCACTACTTTAATACATTTTGCAAGATGTTCAGGGTATTTCACTGTGTCATAGCATGCGGCAGTTTATTAAGCATTTTCACATGCACTATCTCACTCACTACAGTCTGCTAGACAATCTTATTTTCCAGAGTAAAAATACAATTTAGGAAGGGTAAGCAACTTATCAACATTACACAGAGAGATCATTAAAGAAAATTCAGATTCTAATCTGTTTCTTTTGACTTTAAATCCTGTCTGCTCTTTCATCAGTAAGTGATTCATGAATCTGGCCAAACAAATAGGGTCATAAGGAGAAAGTTTTAAAAACATCAAAGGGATGAATCTGAATTTCTGGAGGACAGAGCCTAAGAGGTGCATCTTTTAAGAGCTCTCCAAGTGATTCTGGAAGGCAGTCAAGTTTGGGGACCAGTACTCAACATCACGCTGCCTCTGTCTACTCAGTTTTACCAGGAGTAATAGGGGCTTAAGAGTCAGATGTGGGTATTTCTGATTGAGTCCTATCACTTACTTGAGCCTCATCCTTCATCTGTAAAAAGAGAATAATGTCATCTAATATGCAGAGCTGTAAAATACATGAAAAGTGCCTAGCTGTGGTAGTTACTAAAAATGGCAGATATTTTATTATTATGATTAATATTTATATTACTACTGCTATTAGAATGAATATACTGCCTGATATGATGCTTGATAGTACTGAGTAAGAATAAGGTATCTCTTATAAGGAGCAATGATTCTAACATTTTCCTGAAGCAAATTCACTACAAATATGGAAAACCCCCTCATTTATGACTTTTGGAACTCCCAGCAGGTCCCAGTTCCCTCCTCTGTGAATAGTAATATCTTTAAATTGCTTTTGTCTTTTGAAGTCTAAGTCGCCATAGTTTAATTTGAGTTAAAGTCTCAAATGGTTTTGAGGGAGTGGGTTTTTGTTGACAGGCATAACTGGAACAACTGGTATTTAAAAGTGACAAATCTCTTAGTTTTGCTGCTATTATCTATCATGGTAAGATGATCTCCAAAGCTAGATATTTACTTCTGTGGAGTTTATAATTCATATCTGCCTAGCATCAGAAATATTTGAAGCAGCTTACCACCCCCCTCCCAAAAAAATGATAATAAAAGACTTCCCTGTGGTCCAGCGGTTAAGAATCCATCTGCCAATGCAAGGGACACGGGTTTGATTCCGGTCTGGGAATTAAGAACCCATATGTGATGGGACAACTAAACCCATGTGCCACAGCCATGGAACCCACACACTCTAGAAACCAGTGCTCTGCAGCAAGAGAAGCCACGTTCCTGTGAGACACTTGTGCACCGCAACTAGAGAATAGCCTCCACTTGCTGCAGCTAGAGAAAGTCCATGCAACAGTGAAGACCCAGTGTGGCCGAAAAATAAAAAAGTGACAATAAGACAACAATGAGGTCAGAGACAGAGCTGAGAGTTCTCAATAAATGGGGTAAAAATGGAGGAGAAGGGACTATGGGGCAGAGAAGATGATTTCTTCAGGAAACCAGGACGTTCTTTATAAAAACTGCATATTTCGGTAAGCATTAAGATTTTTGACAGTGTTTTAAAAATTATGAAAAAATTTTTTCTGAATGTTTCTTACTACAAACCATAAACTCTAATCACCAATATACAATTACAGCCTGAATAAAGGAATTTTTTCTAAGTAGAATGGAATTTATGTATGTCCACTCTTTATAGGAAGCAATGAGGGCTCTTCTTTTGGTGACTAATTTCACTCTTCTCCTTCTTAAAGAGTATATACTGCATTTAAGAATTCCATCTTTATTCCTCCATCATCATTTTTTTTTGGTAGATAAACAATTATTTCATCATTTTGACAATGTTGTGTGTGTTAATCGCTTAGCTGTGTCTGACTCTATGCGACCGAAAAGACTTCTCCGTCCATGGGAATTCCTGGGCAAAAATACTGAAGTGCATTACCATTCCCTTCTTCAGGGGTCTTCCCCACCAAGAGATAATGTTACAATCTTTGCACATTTTTAGAATTGTTATCCATTTGGGAAAGCTTCTATCATATTCCTCTCTTATTGTGGTCTCTTTCTATTTCTTCCCTCCTTTTTATAAAACCCAAGTAGGTTTTAATCATGAAAACACATAGGCTATTATGGTAATGATAACAAGGATCCAAAATGATATCCTTTATAAATTCATAATAAAAGTGGTAGTTTTTGATTCCCTGAGCACGATTAATTTGATGTATTTCTTTTTATTTATAAAAAACTATTCCCCTGCTCTTTTCATAGTCAAAATGAGAACTTCTTCCTGGTTTTAGGCATTATTTCCTTTCTGTTCCTACTGTCACTGGCCTGGTCCAGGCTCATGCTTTTCTTCACCTTGGCTGCTCTAGGAGTCTCTTTTGCAGCTGGTCTCCTTCCTTCCAGGGTTCTGTAGGTGGTTCACTTCGAGCATCCTATAACTGTAGCTATACTCAACTTTCTAGAAAGAGCTTGGATTGTTTATTTTCCACCAAAACTCTTTCTTGGCCACCCACTGTTGACCATAATCCTGTCTACCATTCAAGCCACCATGATTTACTCCCCAAATACCTCTCTCTCTCCTTACTGTGTAGCTGGGGATATTCTGCTACTTGCTAGTGCCTAGATACAATCTGAACTTTACCATCTCCTTTACGCTACTACTGCCTCTAACAAGACAAGTAAGTGAAGAAAATAATAATAACTGATTACAATTTCCATGCATAAGTCACCATTCTTTTCAGATATTCTGTAATTTACATTTGCCCCCAAATCTAACAGGTCACAGTTTTAAGAATCTAAGTTGGGGAGGCATATTTACTGGTGCTTCATTCACCAATATACATGAAAGTTGGCAGAATTAATCTAGAAAGCAAGAGGCCCTACTGAATTTCTATGCAACAAAAACAAATGAAACCTGATTTGCCGGCCTATCTTGTTTATTTTGGTTCATTCATCAGTGTAATATACTACACACAACTTTGGACTAGATACAGGGACCTGACATTTCTGAAATGACCAACCATAAAACTTCCAGAAAACCACACAAACTTTCTGATCCCTCATTTTTTCTCATTGACAAAATAGAAAACTGTCTTGTTTTGTTCAAACAGTATACATACAAAAGAGACTATTATTATTATTAGTTGCCATTCCCAACAACAAAATCCCTTTTCTGTATCTATTTGGTTTACAATTCTATCATTCCTAAAGCTTTTGCATCTTTCATTGTTCCATCTCAACAGAAACTGAGAGTCTTAGAGCAAGAAACTAACACCAAATATCACAAATGATATTCAAGTTCAGTTCAGTTCAGTCACTCAATCGTGTCTGACTCTTTGCAACTCCATGAATTGCAGCACACCAGGCCTCCCTGTCCATCACCAACTCCCAGAGTTCACTCAGACTCACGTCCATCGAGTCCATGATGCCATCCAGTCATCTCATCCTTGGTCGTCCCCTTCTCCACCTGCCCCCAGTTCCTCCCAGCATCAGAGTCTTTTCCAATGAGTCGACACTTCACCTGAGGTGGCCAAAGTACTGAAGTTTCAGCTTTAGCATCATTCCTTCCAAAGAAATTCAAAGGCTTTGGCATAGTCAATAAAGCAGAAATAGATGTTTTTCTGGAACTCTCTTGCTTTTTCCATGATCCAGCAGACGCTGGCAATTTGATCTCTGGTTCCTCTGCCTTTTCTAAAACCAGCTTGAACATCAGGAAGTTCACGGTTCACGTATTGCTGAAGCCTGGCTTGGAGAATTTTTAGCATTACTTTACCAGCATGTGAGATGAGTGCAATTGTGCAGTAGTTTGAACATTCTTTGGCATTGCCTTTCTTTCCCATCAATGTCTATCCCTAGAATCAAAGCGACCACTGTAGCTTTATATTGAGTCTTGAAATCAAGTAGCCTAATCCTCAAACTTTGTTCTTCCTTTACAAAATTCATGTAGTTATATGAGGACCTTCCCATTTTTATATAAATTTGGCAATTATCTTGTTAATTTCTATGGAAATATCCTGCTGGTGTTTTGATTGAGATTATATTGAATCTATGGATCAATCTGAGAAGCGATGTCTTAACAATATTCTCTTCCCATCCATGAACTTACCTTATCTTTTCATTTAAAAATTTCTCTCAGCAATGTTTTATTGTTTCCAGTGTACTGACTATGGTGATTGTAAAAATACATTCACAGATTATTCGATGTACCTCCCTTTCGAGGTGGAGATGACTTTCCCTCTCCTGGAGTATGGGCTAGACTTAGTGATTTGACTTGCTCTAAGAGAAGAAAGCAGAAGTGACTGTGATATTTGGTGAGTAGGTCACAGAAAGCACCGTGGCTCTCTAACTGGGTTGCCCTTTCTCTCTTGGATTATTCATTCCGGAAGAAGCCATCTGTCATGTTGTGAGCAATCCTATGGAGCGTTTCATGTGATGCAAAACTGAGGCTTCCTGCTAAAAGCCCTATCAAGCCTTCAGCAGCTCTGGCCAACATCTAGGTTGCAGCCTCCTGAGAGACCCTTAGGCAGAATCATCCAGCAGCTAAACTCATCTCTGAAAATTGACATAGGAAAAGTTTACTGTTTTAAACCACTGAATTTGGAGTAGTTTGTTATATAGCAATAGATAACTGGTGGCATGTTGGTAAAGAATCCCCCTGCCAATTCAGGAGACACAAGAGATGCGGGTTTGATCCCTGGGCTGGGAAGATCTCCTGGAGTAGGCAATAGCAACTCACTCTAGTATTCTTGCCTGGAAAATTCCATGTACAGAGGAGGCTGGAGGGCTACAGTCCATGGAGTCACAGAATTGGACACTACTGAGCACGCATGCATATATGTCTTACTTCTGTCTTGATAAATGTATCATCTAGTCTTTAATGGTTTTTGATGTCATTTAAAAAGATGTTTTTAAAATTTAAGTTTCCAATTGCATATTGGTAGTGGATAGTAGTATAAACTTGAATTTAGAACATTAATATTATATTCTGTTACCTTGTTGAACTCAGTCCTAGTAGCTTAGAAGTCTGTAGATTTGATAGGTTAAGAAAATAGCATGGATGGGAATTCCCTGATGGTCCAGTGGTTAGGACTTTGCATTTTCACTGCTAAGTTGTTATTGTTCAGTTGCTTAGTTGTGTCTAACTCTTTGTGACCCCATGAACTGCAGCATGTCAGGCTTCCCTGCCCTTCAGTAGCTCCTGGAGTTGGCTCAAACTCATATCCATTGAGTTGATGATGCCGTCCAACCATCTCATCCTCTGTTGCTCCCTTCTCCTCCTGCTTTCAATCTTTCCCAGCATCAAGGTCTTTTCCAGTGAGTCAGCTCTTCGCATCAGGTGGCCAGAGTGGAGCTTCACCTTTAGCATCAGTACTTCCAATAAATATTCAGCGTTGATTTCCTTTAGGATTGACTGATTAGATCTTCCTGCTGTCAAGGGACTCTTAAGAGTCTTCTCCAGCAATAAATTTCAAAAGCATCAATTCTTCAGCACTCAGCTTTCTTTATGGTACAACTCTCACACCCGTACATGACTACTGGAAAAACCATAGCTTTGACTATACTATACTGTACTATACTACTGCTAAGTCACGTCAGTTGTGTCCGACTCTGTGCAACCCCATAGATAGCAGCCCACCAGGCTCCCCTGTCCCTGGGATTCTCCAGGCAAGAACACTGGAGTGGGTTGCCATTTCCTTTCCCAATGCCTGAAAGTGAAAAGTGAAAGGGAAGTCACTCAGTCATGTCTGACTCAGCAACCCCATGGACTACAGCCTACCAGGCTCTTCTGTCCATGGGATTTTCCAAGCAAGAGTACTGGAGTGGGGTGCCATTGCCTTCTCTGATACTGTACTATACTCACTGCCAAGTGCCCAGGTTCATTCCTTGGATGAAGAACTAAGAACCAACAAGCTGTGTGGCTCAACCATAGAAAGAAGAAAATAAGCTAGCATGGTAGTCCTTAGTTCCTGGTAGGTGAGCATTTTTTCCTCCTTTCCTGCAGAGCATTTTAAATAAATTTTGAGTGCTTACTAATTCTAAGTCTGGGGCCTTTCCCTGCAAATGCTTTAGGACATGTTAGGACCTCCAGCAGTAGGACTGCATAGACTTTTATAGCTTAACATTAACACTGCTTGACTACCATCCTAGCCTGCCTTACCTCATTCTGCTGCTACTGCTGCTATGTCGCTTCAGTCATGTCTGACTCTGTGCGACCCCATAGACGGCAGCCCACAAGGCTCCTCTGTCCCTGGGCTTCTCCAGGCAAGAATACTGGAGTGGGTTGCCATTTCCTTCTCCGGTGCATGAGAGTAAAGAGTGAAAGTGAAATCGCTCAGTCGTGTCGGACTCTTAGCGACCCCATAGACCACAGCCCACCAGGCTCCTCCATCCATAGGATTTTCCAGGCAAGAGTACTGGAGTGGGTGCCATTGCCTTCTCCAGCTAGCTACTAACTCACTTCTTTTAATTTTTCTTTTCAGTCACTGGTTTGATCAGGCTTGGATCTCTGCTCTTCTCCATACTGTGAACTTCTTCGTCTCTATTTTCTTATTATGTTTTCCAGTCAAGTGTGAAAATGTGGTGGCCTATCTCATCTTTTCCCTGCATGTCACTGATTGCCAGGCAGGTCCCCCTCTCTTCCAGTTGATTCTTCAGGTTGATTCTGTCCACAAGAGACAAAGTTCCATGGTCTAAATGTACCCACTTGGGTTGGGAGGGTTGGAGACAGAGCAGTCTCCCTGGAAAGGGGTGTGATTGGGTTGGCCTGTGATGGACACTTCTCATGCAGACCTCCACCTCTACACCTTGAATCCCTGTGTGACACTGCTTCTCATCCAATCCATGAGAGAAGCCAAACTCATTCATAGAGTTGAACACATTTATGCTCAGCACTGGTTATCTTCCTTCTCCCTCCCAAGCCCTTCTACCCCTTTCTCTGCTCTTTCATGTACCCAGAAAAGTCATGAGCAAATTGTGGTCTGCAGAGCTCAAGTGACTTGCTCAAGTTCATAGAGAGGTCTAAATTTAAATATAGACCTCCTGACTTTCCCAAGTTGGTGTATTTTCCCTTAACCTGTACTTGACCCAGGAGGCAAAACACCTTCCATTCCCATTGGGGTCTAATGGGGCAGAGAGACTGGTGCTGAGTCCAGCAGAGGCAGGTGGCAGCTATGACTCAGCCTAGGTTGTGGGTGGCAGGTGTCTCGTCCCACTTAGGACTGGGCTTTATAGCTTAGTGTGCAAGTGCCCCGGGGTCCAGGTCTAGATGTGGCTAGGAGGTGAGAGGTACAGAGGCAGGAGACTGGCTAAGTTGGAGCTAGAACCAATAAACCTATCCTAGTAGCAGCAGCAGTAACCTCTGGCTGCTGTAAGCAATTATCATAAGCTGGGTAGCTTAACAACAAAATGTGCTCTCACAGTTTTGGAGACTAGAAGTCTGAAAGCAAGGTGTCAACAGGCTCCACTGCCACCGTGGCCAGCCCCCCATCCCACCCCCTTCCTCACCCCAGTTCTGGGGAAGAATCTGCTCCTACCCTCTGGTTGCTGCAGGTGTTCCTTGCTGTGTGGCCACATGGCTCTTGGGGAGCTACACCCTGCTGGGGTGATGACACACACTAGTGACAATCCATAAGAATTCCTAGCCTGGGCAGGCTGAGGATTTTCCACCCAAATGCACTCATGGCCTTGGACATTCATTCATTTATCCACTGAATGCATCCACTCATTTGTTTTTTCATTCAGAAACCAGATAGTATTGAGGGCATCTGCATCCCCAGCCCTGGCTGTTTAGGGGAGGGGCTTCCCTCCCTCTCTGAACACCAGCCCTGAGCCCTCGGCACCTGGACTGCAGTCCCGTGCCTGCCTGTGTGTACGTGACTGTTACTCATGGTCTAGACACCCGCAGGGCAGGGGCCTGGTCTCACTCCTCTCTAGTTGACAAAGGGGAGACTGTACGGGGCTAGTTGGCGCCTTGCTCAGAGTTTCTGTCTGCTGCTCCCAGGGTTCCTCCTCCAGAAATAGGGGCTCTAGGCCAGCTTACAGGGGTGGGGGTAGAGATGCGTGTGAGCACAAGAGCCCCACTCCCTAGGTCTGATGATCAACTCCAGAGCAGAAGGGCAGAACTGGAGGGGCCCCAATCACGGGGAACAGCTGGCTTCCCCACTGTAGTGATTAGAAAGCAGAGGCAGCCACTCCCTCCCCGCCCCTCCAACTGGCAGGGGCCCTAGTCTCTTGGCTCCCTGCTCTCCCGTGGCCTGCACACCTATCTTGGGTGGTCCCCTGGCCTGCTTTGATGAGGAATGCGAAGTCCCTCTGCACTGGGCTGGTCTCAGGGTGTGGTGGGGGAGGGCAGCCGCTCCCATCCAGAGGACTTTCCCTCTTTTGATTTCCAACAAGCCTGGCCCAATTCTCCTCCCCCACCTGTTCAGAATTGCCCTGCCGGAGGAACAAAGTGCTTTGAGATGAGGGGCGGTGAAGTGAATAGGAAGGATAATCCCAAATGATCAGTTAGGGTTCATTCTGCAGCCCTCCCTGACTGTCAGAATCTGTTGAGCGGCTCGTGGGGAGCCGGAACCCACATGTGCATGTATGAAATCATGGGAACGCGGGTCTGTGGAACAACACACCGGCTCATCCACATGCTCGCTTATCTGCGTATTTGCAGGATTGTGAGTCCCCACGAGGGCATCCACTGGGCATGGGTACGTGCAGAAATGGAGCTAAGGATGGCTGGAGAAGACTTTGGTCTCCCTCTAACCTCTATCGGCGCCTCCCGCTTCCTTTGATGTGGACTGGGCAGTCTTGGGTAAAGAGCCGCTTAGGTCCATCTAGGTTGACTCCTAGATAAGACATTCCGGAGCGCAGACTTGTGTTACTTGAGGGTTCTTGTACGTCAAACGCTCCCTTAGAGGGCCTGAGGTGGGTAGGAGTGAGGTCAGCCCAAGTGCAAAGGGGACCCTGGCCTCTGTTCTCTCCGGCAAAACACCGGATGGAACCTTTTGTTAGTCCCCTTGCCCCCAATCCCTGTGGAACTGGGGCAGCCCTTTCCTTTGTCTGGGCCCTAGACTTCCAGGCGGCCACACAGGGACCCCGCCTCCTTCTGGGGCCGTGGGGACGCCGCTGGAGGGGAAGCTGCGGGTGGAGGAGACCGCCCTGGCAATGACAGGGTGCGCTTGGGCCCCAGCCCACCCCGCCCCCGCTTCGTTTCTTGGGGCACCCCCCAACCCTGGCGGGAATGGAGGCGGGGGCGGCGCCGCAGGTAGCGGTGAGGCCACGTCCCTCTGCACTCCTCCTTTGTACCTGCCGGGACCCGCAGCAGCTGAGCTACGAGCGCTACGTGCTGCAGCCCGCTGGGGCGGGGCGGGGGGCGCTGGGCCCCCTACACCTCCCCTTCTTCACCCCACCTCCTCCAACTCGCCGGCTTGGGGCCTCCAGGGCGTCTCTAGGTACCAGCTGCCTTCCGCCCCTCGCCCGCGCGCCACTCTCGTGGAGCCAGGCTTTGCCGGCCAGTCGGGTTCCAGCGACCCTTCTGCATGCGGTGCCCGCCTCGTCTCCCCCTCCCCGCGCTTAGCCAACTCGCACCCCCTAGGCCCGGCTCCAACGCTGCTTCCGGGAAGCCCGCTCAGACTCTTCAGTGTTAGTCACTGTCCTCGGGGAGCCCCTAGAGCTCTGATCCCTCCAGTCGAGGCTCGCCTGCTCTCAAGATCCAGGGTGGGGCCCAGAGCATTGCCCCGCACAGGCCTGACCGCCGTCTGCACAAGTGTCTTCCCGAGGGAGTGAGGGAGAGAAGCTGGAGGCGGGCAGGAAGGAGAACCGAGGTTTCCCAAGCCCAGCGTGGGCCCGTCCATGGCCAGAGCTGAGGTCCGTATTTCCCTGTCAGCCCTGACCACTGGCCCTGGGGCCTCCTCCGTACCCTCCATTTACACGACCTGCTCAGCCATGCCTCTGGTCTCCCAGTCTTTGCTCAAGCTGTTCCTTCTGTCTCCCTCAGCCACAAGTGCAAATCAGACCCTTCCAAGACCCATCTCTCCAGCAGAAGTAGTACCTGATCCCTGGGGCTTTGTCATAGGGCACCGACTATTGTGCCTGGTGCTGTGCACAGCATGTGGCATTTCCCCTCCTGGTGACCCTGCAAGAGAGAGCGAGGGAACAGCCTGCAAGTGGCTGACCTGGGGTTTGAGCTTCGCGTTGGAAAGACATCATACACCAAAAACCCCGCCAAACATGCTTTCTCCCACGCTACACTGTTGCCTGGCACCCCCAGGCCTTCCCCTGGGGACAGCTATTTCTCTGAACCACTCCCCTGGTCACCACCTTCTCCCCCTTTCAGATCTGAGCCGGGTAGGGCTGGGATGCTTGCTCCAGTGCTAGGTCAGTCTGGGTCCCTTGTGGTTTGGGGCCTTCTTGAGGAATTTCAGGGGTGAATGTGTAGGGTGTGGTGAGAGGGAGGTGGGAGCCGCAGGAATGTGGGGTGGAGGGGAGGCAGCAAAAGGTGGTGGAGTTGCTCCCCAGAGCCCCGGGAAAAGCATGGGCTAGTTGAATGACAAAGATTCCCCAGGGGGCAGAGGAAAGCTCGCTCCGAGGATGGGAATGTGGGGAGAGGAGGGTCAGAAGGGCGGGGAGGAAGCTGCTCTTGGGACCTCATCTGCAGCAGCCCTTTCAAGTCCTGCTAAACTCGTAACAATGAAAGGAACTGACCTAGGACACCAGAAGCAAAGGATGATTAACGTAATTTGCCGAGGAAATACAAAAACCTTATGAAAATGTTAGAAAGCCCAAAGTACAAACGAAAAGGATTCCGGCTTTTCTTACCTATAGAATTAGTCAAGATAAAAAAAATAATGAAAACACCAGATGTCGGTAAAGCATGGGGAAGTCAGTGCCTTTTTCTCTACTGAGGAAGTAAACTGTACTGTGTTTCTTCAGGAATTTTTGCACTTTTTTTTGGTATGTGTGGGTGTGCACGAAAGCTTTTTAAAAGGGTTATGCTTTGATTTAACCATTCTACTAGCAGGATGTACCCTAAAATCAAAGATTTTTCATCCCAATCTTATTTATAACAGGGAAAAAATGGGCAATTCAATGTTCAGTGACAGAGAATTAGGTAAATAGGTGCTACATTCATAGGTGGAAGGTTGTACAGAAATTAAATATCATGCTCTTGAAGGACATTAAAGATATGAGGAAACACTGGAGATGGGAAGTTATGAAACAGCATGACTCCAGTTTTATCCAGTGTCTATATAAATATGCACAATATCTGTTTTTTTGAATGTGGACCATTTTAATGGTCTTTATTAAATTTGTTACAATATAGATTTTCTTTTCTGTTTTGGATTTTTGGCTCTAACATGTGGGATCTTAGGTCCCCGATCAGGAATTGAACCTGTACCCCTGCACTGGGAGGCGAAGGCTTAACCACTGTACCACCAGGGAAGTCCCAATATCTACTGTTGTTAGTGCTCAACCCTGTGCGAAGAATTTCACTCAGTCTCTCAGTCAAGCATCATGCAACTTTGCAAGGGAGATTCTAATAACTGCAAGGGGAGAAAAAAAAAAACAGATTAAAAGGAAATTCTCTAAAATGTTAACAGTGAAATAAGAGGGCATGCAGTTTTCCATTCAACTCCTGCCCACCTGTCCCAAGAATTCACTCCCAAAGAAGGTATGTGTTTTTAATTTTCTTCTTTATACTGCCTCATCCTTTCCAAATTTTCTTCAATAAAAATATAAGAAAAATAAAAACACTGGAAATTTTAAAACCACAAAAATCATGTATTCAGAAACATCTTCAGGATCTCTCCTTTCGGGGATGGGTGGCCGTTTTTGTGTTCATTTACCAGGGCTGCTGTAACAAACGTTGCCAACAGTGGCTTTAAAAAACAAACAAACCAAATTTGTTGTTTCACAGTTCTGGAGGCCAGAAGCCTGAAATCAAGGTGTTGGCTGGCTTGATTCCTTCTCAGAGTTGTGAGGGCAGGAGCGGTTCCAGGGCTGTCTCTTAGTTTCCGGTAGCCTCTGGTATTCTTTGTCTAGTGTCTCCCTGTATGACTTCATCATCTTGTCTCTGGCAATGTCTGTCTCTGTCCAGATGTCCTGTTTTTATAAGGACACCAGTCAAATTGAATTAGGGCCCATCCCAATGACTGCATTAAAGTTGGTCACCTCTATAAAGACACTGCTTCCAAATAAGGCCACATTTTAAGGTGCAGGGGGTTAGAACTTGAACATATGAATTTGGGGATGAGGGGATACAGTTCAACCTGCAACGCTTGAACTGATGTGTTCCCTCTGAGATCAGTGTGGCTGGGAGGTGGGGGTAGTGGGAGACTGTCCCTAGGAGGGAGAGTCTATGCTCGTGGACATTCTGGGTCCCACTGAACTTGCCCTATTGTGTGACCTTGGAAGTGTTATCTTTGGGTTTCACTTTGCTCCCTTGTAGACTGTGGCTGGTATTTTCTTACTTGACAGGGTCAGTGTGAATGGAGTGATAGATGAGAAACAGCTTCCGTGGGGCCTAGCACATGGTCTTTCCAGAGAATGTCCTCTTTCTCCCTTCTGAGTGGAGGTAGCTGGGTGAGCATGGGCCCAGAGACAGCCAGGGGGCTTGGTTCAAGTTCTAGTCCTTTCACTCACCAGCTGTGTGATCCCTGTGAACCTCATTTCCTCATTTGTGAGTTGGAAAAAATATCTATTCCCACTGACTTATTATACTTTACTGATTCTGGGACTTGAGAACCCCTTAGCAGGAGATGAACGACGATGGGTGAAGATGAGGTTGAGAAAGTCAGTGCAGGTGAAGATGTCATGGACAACATGGCAACAGGAAACATCAGCTGGTTGGGTCCCAGTTAGATGTCATCTCCTTTAGGAAGTTTTCACTGAACCTCCACTCCATCCAGGCTCACACAGTCCCCTCAGCTGCCCTCTCTCATGGTGTTATAACTGCTTGTCTAGAACTAGAGAAGCCTCCTTGAAGGAAGAGACCATCACCAATCATACCTGTTCAAGTAGCAAATCTGAATGAAAATGGTGAAACCCAGTGCTGTCAGTGTTACAGAGATCCATGCACATACGTGGTAGTGATGTAATCGACACCATCTTTCTATTTGGCCATGCCTATTAAAAGCCATACACAAGTATAAACTTTGGCCAAGAAAAGCAGTTTGCAGAATGTATTCCAAATGAATAATGGAAAGGGAAAGAAACTCTTATTTGTAAAGATGTTTTGAGCTGACTATGCATCATGGGGAGGAGTGGCAATAATGGAACGATGACTAAGTAAACAGCAAACTCTGGTAGACTGGCGGACACTGTGGCCATCAGCATGGTCCAGCAAATCGTAACTGAGCACCAGCATGTGTCGGCTCCTGAAGCCTCCCCGGGCCACCTGGAAATCTCCGTCTCATCTGATGGGTAGACAGGCAGGGAAACAATGTTGAATACGGTGAGAAGTGTGATGAGAGGAGTGGGGAAAAGTGCACACGGGAGGGTGAACCCCACAGGATAGAGGGTCAGGAGAGCTTCTTACCAGAGCAGATACCTGAGCTGGCTTTGGCAGATGGTGCTGGGAAGGAGGACTTTCCAGGCAGTACAAATTTAACCTAGACAAAGGTAAGGAGCATTTGAAAAACATCAGATTGTAGGTGTGACTGGAGGGTGGAATATGTTCAGATTCTCCAGTATTGAGGCAGGAGAATTTGGCAGGGGCAAAATCATAAAGTGCGTTGAATACTAATTTGTGCTTTACCCAGCAGAGGTGGGAAGTGAGCAGAGATCTTTAAATGCCTGAGCAAGAACATCATCTTTATGGTTCTGGAAGCTCGGGCTGTAGCAATTTGAAGGATGGACTGGGGAGGCCAAGAGGCAGGGGGACATGGTGGGAGCCTGTGGTAGGTGGTAGGGTTGAGGCAAGACAGGGCGACAAGGCCTGGGGAGAGAGAGAGCAGGTAGGCTCACCAGATATTTAGGAGGCAGAAGACACAGCACTTGGTGATTGGTTGGATGTTACAGACAGGCAGATTTGTGGCTGGTGGTGCCAACTGCCAAGTAGGGAATATAGAAGGAGGAGTCAGTTTAGAGGGAAAAAGGTAGGTCCAGTTTTAGATCTGTAAAGGGATGGAGGAAGAAGAGGTACGCTGGAAAGTCCCTTGAGAAAGATCCAAGAGGTAGGAAACTAGAAAGATCAGCCCAGGGAGGAGGGTGGAAGAAGGAGAGTACAGGCAAGTATGTAAAAGGGGGCCCACTTCTGGGCAGGCCTCAAGGATGTCTCTTCCTATGTTCAGGTGGAGACCTGTCTCTTATACACATCTCCCAAGAATTCACTCCCAAAGAAGGTATGTGTTTTTAATTTTCTTCTTTATACTGCCTCATCCTTTCCAAATTTTCTTCAATAAAAATATAAGAAAAATAAAAACACTGGAAATTTTAAAACCACAAAAATCATGTATTCAGAAACATCTTCAGGATCTCTCCTTTCGGGGATGGGTGGCCGTTTTTGTGTTCATTTACCAGGGCTGCTGTAACAAACGTTGCCAACAGTGGCTTTAAAAAACAAACAAACCATTCCCCTAGACCCTCTCTGGGGCCCCTGCCTCCTTACCCAGGACCTCTGTGTGTCCTTTGGTAACCCCAAGTACCTGCATGTCCTTCAGTAACCCCAAGGGCTTTCTGAGTCTTGGTTTCTTTCTCCACCCAAGGGGCATCATAATTCTGCCTGCCCTCCAGCAGTAGACAGAGCTTCAGAAGAGAAAAAGCCAGAGAAAGTGCTTAATCAACCACCCAACCATCATCTCTGACTCAGTCCCTTTACGTTTTAGGCTCTTCCAGAGGCTTGGTGGCTATGTTTTCTCTCGTCTCTGGTAGCTCCTTGGCTCAGCTTTTTTCTCCTCCAGCGATACGTCTGTTCTGACTTGTTCTGCGACTGCTCTTGGTCTGTGATTGACCTATCTCTGAATTTCCTGAGTCATCCACATTAGCCCTGATGTATTGAAGGTGACCCTGCTCTGGGGCCTGCTCCTTGCTCTACTCCTTCTCCTCTTTCCTGCATCTTCTTCTTCTTCTTCTTCTTTTTAAAATTTATTTATCTTTTTTATTTTTTTGCTGGTCTTTCTTGGTGCGCATGCGCTTTCTCTAGTTGGGGCGAGCTTTCTGTTGCGGTGCGTGGGCTTCTCATTGAGGTGGCTTCTCTTGTTGCGGAGCTTGGATTCCAGGGAGCACAGGCTTCAGTGGTTGTAGCGCCCGGGCTCAGAAGCTGAGGCTCACAGGCTCTAGAGCACTGGATTAGTATTTGTGGCACATGGGCATAGTCGTCCTGTGGCACGTGGGATGTGGGGTTTTCCTGGACCAGGGATCCAACCGTATCTCCTGTGTTGGTAGTCCAGTTATTAACCACTAGACTGCCCGGAATGCTCCTTTCCTGGATCTTCAAGATCTTCCCTTTCTTACTCACCTGGCTCCCAAGAGACTCAAGTTTTTCTACAGTATTTTAAAATAGGAACAAAAATTCCTCTTCTACTTACTCCCGCTCCAGCTTCCTTTCTGTTTATCCTTCACCAAATCTCTGTCAACAATTATCTACATTTCTTTACCTCCCTACTGTCCTTTTTAAAAGAATTTTTTTCCTCTTCTCTCCCTTTCCTCTTTGTCTCTTAATTCTTTGCAACCTGGCTTCCACTCCCACCCCTCTCCTGAAACTGCATAAAGATCACTGTGGAAGGTTGAATGCTGGCCCCTGACATGATGTCCAACTCCTAACATTTGGAGCCTGTGAACATGAACATACTTGGGATAAAAAAGGGTCTTTGCAGATACAGTTAAGTGAAGGCCCTGAAGAGGAGATCAGCCTGCATTTAGGATGGGCCCTACATACAACAACAGGTATCTTTATAAGAGAAGGTCAAGGGGAGTTATGAGACTGGGACATAGAAAGGAAGGCCATATGAGTGCAGAGACACAGAGTGGACTTACACACCCAGAAACCAAGAAACGCCAAGGATTGCCGGCAGCTGTAAGAAGCAAGGAGAAAGGCATGAGGGGATTCTTGGGCACAGAGCCAACCTGGAAAACACCTTAATGTGTTAGACTTCTGGCCTCTAGAACTCTGAGACAGTACGCTGTTGTTGTTTTAAGCTCCCCAGTTGTGGTGACTTATAACAGCAGTTCCAGAAACCAATTCAGGACTTCCCTGGTGGTCCCGTGGTAAAGAATCCACCTGCCAATGCAAAGGACACGGGTTCGATCCCTGGTCGGGGAAGATCGCACATTCCTCGGGGCAACTAAGCCCACTCCCTACAACACTGAGCCCACTGTCTAGAGCCCGCTAACTGCAACGACTGAGCACACGCGCTTAGAGCCTGAGCTCTGCAACAAGAGAAGCCCGCTCACCACAAATAGAGAGTAGCCCCCACCTGCCTCAACTGGAGGAAGTCTTCACACAATAAAGACCCAGTGCAGGCAGAAATTTTAAAGAGGGAAACTCAGTTCAGTAATCATAACAGCCCCCAACCTCATGGAGCGCCTGCCCTGGGCCTGGCATGCTTCTCTGTGCCTTCATGCATCACTTCATTGACTTCCTCCTCCCAGTGAAGGAGATGTACAGTAATAAAAAGCAGTATTAACATGTAACCAGATACCGAGGCCTTGCTGTGTCTCTGGCATTTAAAAATTCCACCTGAGGAGTGTGTTTTATTACTTTTCTCGTTTATAGATGAAGAGCCTGCAGACCAAAAACTTAGGTAATTTGCCCAAGGTTGCACAATACATGTGCAGTGGAGCCAAGATTGCAACCCTGATGATTCCTGTGGGCACTCTTAACCGCTTTGCCCCTCTTCTCAGGCCACTGAGGGAGAAGGATCCAGGAAGGCTGAGGGGTAAACTGACCCAGCACTGGGTTTTGTATAGTTGGAGGGATGTAAGGGCCAAGGGATTGGTGAGTTTGTGGAAAGATCTATGGGGCTGGCAGGGTCCATGTGGCTTGGAGGAACAGAGAGACAGGGAAGAGGAGACTGGAGATCTTGATAACCTCATACAGCAGATGCCTCTGAAGCAAGAGTGTGAGAAGCGTCTGTGGTCACCCTGGGGACACTGGAATTTAAGGTTCCTGAGCCTGTGCAGTTCTGGGTGATGATAAAGTCTAGTTGTGGCCATGGGAGTAAGCCATTGAACCAAACTGGGGCAGTGGAGGTAGGAGGTAGAGGGGGTGGGGAGATTGTGAGTACACTCTGCTAGGTTAAGAACCTGGAGGGCAAATTGCATTCCAAGGGACCTGAGAGTCTGCTCAGGAATTCAGAGGGTAAGCAATCATTCTTTGTGCTTATCATGAAATCAGTGAAACCTGAGCTGGTTCTTGAAAAATAGATAGGGGATGACAGACGCAAAAGCAAGAAGGGCTTCACGGTAACAGGCCCAGAAAGAGGAGAGACGTGGGAGAGTGAAGGCGTGGACATTTGGTTTGTAGTTTAAGTTGGCTGGAGTTAAGGGTGCATAAAAGGGTTAGATGGGACTTGAGCTTTGAAGATGTCTTAATTGGGTACACTCCAAAGCTAATGCTGGATCAAGGATTTAGGTGTAAGTACTTTATTTGAGAGGACGTCCCCAGGAAGCATAGTGAAGTAGTGGAGGAGAAAGAAAAGAAAAGATGAGAATATTACTCTTTGGGGGAGCCCCCTGAAAGACTGTGTAGGACACACATCAGAAACAACCCACAGGGAATTCCCTGATTTGCTGTTTACTTGTTAGGCAATAGCAAGCCAGGGGAATATTCTGAGCTTAGGGATCTATTTCTGACAGCTCCTGCCAAGTCCCAGAATGTACTGCAGGGGAGAGGCAGTGAACGGGACTTAAAGGACGCAGGGTGGAGGGTGTGTAACAGGGCAGAGGGAAGGGGAAGATGGATGGAAGAAAGAGGGCTGCTGAAAGAGTGTTGCAGACTTTAAGTGGACAGAATTTGGCAGTGTCTATTGGACCAGACAATAAGCAGGGTGACAATATACAGCCTTGATGTACTCCTTTTCCTATTTGGAACCAGCCTGTTGTTCCATGTCCAGTTCTAAATGTTGCTTCCTGACCTGCATACAGATTTCTCAAGAGGCAGATCAGGTGGTCTGGTAGTCCCATCTCTTTCAGAATTTTCCACAGTTTATTGTGATCCACACAGTCAAAGGCTTTGGCATAGTCAAGAAAGCAGAAATAGATGCTTTTCTGGAATTCTCTTGCTTTTTCCATGATCCAGCGGATGTTGGCAATTTGACCTCTGGTTCCTCTGCCTTTTCTAAAACTAGCTTGAACATCAGGAAGTTCACGGTTCACATATTGCTGAAGCCTGGCTTGGAGAATTTTGAGCATTACTTTACTAGCATGTGAGATGAGTGCAATTGTGTGGTAGTTTGAGCATTCTTTGGCATTGCCTTTCTTTGGAATTGGAATGAAAACTGACCTTTTCCAGTCCTGTGGCCACTGCTGAGTTTTCCAAATTTGCTGGCATATTGAGTGTGATTTAATGGACATGAACTTGACCAAGCTCTGGGAGTTGGTGATGGAACAGGGAAGTTGGCTGCTGCAGTCCATGGGTCGCAAAGATTCAGACATGACTGAGTGACTGAACTGAACTGAATTGAATGTAGGAAGATTGAATAGATAAATAGGCAAGTTTTTATGGTAGTGAAACTATTTTTCATGATCTTATAATACTGGACACAAGACCTTAAGCATAGTATTTTCCATAGAACATTAACCATACTGCATGCAAAATAAAAAAATTAATTGTTAAAGTGATTCAAGGATGGAATACTGAGTTTGATGTAAGTACTTCACAAAATGAATGAAACAGGCTTAGTGAATGGGGTCATTGATATTTCTCTGGCAATCTCGATTCCAGCTTGTGATTCATCCAGCCTAGCATTTTGTATGATGTACTCTGCATATAAGTTAAATAAGCAGAGTGACATTATGTAGCCTTGATGTACTCCTTTCCCAATTTTGAATCAGTCTGTTGTTCCATGTTCAGTTCTAACTAGTGTTTCTTTTCCTGCACACAGGTTTCTGTTTTAGGTAAGAAAAGGAAATGGTATTACCATTTCTTTAAGAAGTTCCCATAGTTTGTTGTGATCCACACAATCAAAGGCATTAGCCTAGTCAGTGAAGCATTTTCTTTGGAATTTCCTTGGTTTTTCTATGATCCAATGGATGTTGGCAACTGATCTCTGGTTCCTCTGCCTTTTCTGAATCCAGCTTCCACATGTGAAAATTCTCCATTCAGGTACTGTGAAAACCTAGATTGAATATTTTGAGCATTTCCTTGCTATCACGTGAAATGAGTGCAGTAGTGAAATGAGTTGTGTGGTAGTTTGAACATTCTTTTGAATTGCCTTTCTTTGAGATTGGAATATGACCTGACTCTTTTCCAGTCCTGTGGCCACTGCTGAATCTTCCAAATTTGCTGGCATATTGAGTGCAGCACTTTAACCGCATCATCTTTTAGGATTTTAAATAGCTCAGATGGAATTCCTTCACCTTCACTAACTTTGTTTGTAGTAATGCTTCCTAAGGCCCAGTTCACTTCCCACTGAAGGATATGTGGCTCTAGTTGAGTGCCCACGCCATCATGGTTATCCAGATCATTAAGGTTTTCTTTTGTACAGTTCTGTGACACACAATGCAAAGACAAATAAAGCAAACATCAACAAATGGGACTATATCAATCTAAATAGCATCTGTACAGCAAAGAAAACCATCAACAAAATTAAAAGGCAACTTGTGGGATGACAGAAAATATTTGAAAATCATATATCTAAAGAGGTAAATATTCAAAATATGTAGGGAACTTATACAGCTCAATAGCAAAAAAAAAAAAAAAATCTGATTTCAAGATGTACAAAATACCTGGAAAAACATTCTTCCAAAGAAGACAAGTACCCAAAAAGGTGTTCAACATCACTAATCATCAGGGAATTGCAAATATAAACCACAATGAAATATTACCTGATACCTGATAGAGTGGCTGTTATCAAAAAGTCAAGAGATAAAAAAATGATACAGAGGGTGTAAGCTGTTAGCAGGAATGTAGACTAGTACAGTATGGAATTTCCTTAAGCAATTAAAAATATAATTACTGTATGATCCATCAGTCTCACTTCTAAGTATATCCAAAATATATAAGTATCTTAATAAGAATGAAAAGGTTATCTGCAACCTCATGTTCATCACAGCATTATTTGCAATGGCCAAATCATGGAAACCACCTAAGTGTCCTTCAGCAGATGAATAAAGAAAATTGTGTGTATGTGCATATCCAGTCATATTTTAAAAAGGAAATCCTGCCATTTGCGACAACATGGATGGACCTTGAGGACATTATGCTAAATGAAATATGAAGGGAAAGATAAATAGTGTATGATCTTCCTTGTATGTAGAACATAAAACATGCAAACTCATAGAAAGAGAGTAGCTTGGTAGATCGGTGGTTGCAAAGAGCAGACTGGTGATTTTGTGCTGTGCTTAGTCACTAAGTCGTGTTCGATTCTTTGGGACCTCATGGACTGTAGCCTTCCAGGCTCCTGTGTTCATGGTGATTCTCCAGGCAAGCATACTAGAGTGACTTGCCATCCCTTCCTCCAGGAGATCTTCCTAGCCCAGGGATTGAACCCAGGTCTCCCACATTGCAGGCAGATTCTTTACTGTCTGAGCCACCAGGAAAGTAAGGAAAATGGGTAAAGCTGGTTACAGAATACAAACTTCCAGTCATAAGATGAGTAAGTTCGGGGGACAAAATGAACAGCATGGTCACTATAGTTGATAATATTGAATTCATTATTTAAAAATTGCTGAGGAAATTGATCTTAAAAGTTCTTACCCCTACACACACAGAGACATACATACACACACATGCAAACATAACCGTGAGGTAATAGATTGATGCATGTGTTACCTAATCTTAGTGTGGTAATCATTTTACCACTGATATCAAATCATCACATTGTAATACATCTTAAACTGACAGTGTTATAGGTCAATTATATCTTAATCAAGCTGGGAAAAAAGGAGCCTATAGTGATTGAGAGATTGGTTAACATGTTTATAGTAATGTAGTTAAGAGCTGATGAAGAATGAACAGTAAGAATAAGCAGGCAGGTGTGTATTTGAGAGATATGGAGAAAAGGGTTCAATACTATTTGAATTTTAAATGAATATGAGAGATTTTTAAAAAGTAGCTCATTCTTGGGTGATTCCCAAAGTTTCAACTGAGAACTCAAAGCTTTAACTGTTATAGAGAACAAGAAATGGGTCTAAATATGAAGGTACAATTGTTATTTTAGCTTTTTGTATGCTGATTTTTGAAATCCCTGAGGATTTCACAAGAGTAGTTACCCAACAGGTAAGTGGACATTTTGATGTTTTTCAGTAAGTTCTCTTAATAGAGATGTGGAAGTTAAACTAACCAGGGCTCAGTTTCAGATAATATAATTCAGCCTTGCAGATTTTTGTAGAAAAAGATGTTACAAGTTAGCTTAGATTTCATGTCTACTGACAAGCTGTCTAAAGGAACAGACTCAGGGCTGGACTTCTAGGAGAAAATGACTCAGCCATAATCAAGCATCTGCTGAGTCAAAAAGTGATTTTTGCTATGGCTAATTAAAAAAAAAAACAAAAACACTACTACCATGCTATGATAAAGAGCTGCCTCTAAGATACTGACTAAAAAACTATGAAGAGAAAATACCAGTCGTGGCAGCAAAAACACATGCTTATTACATAGTCTGCCTCCTAACTTACTGTGAGAAGCTGAATGATAACCGAAGAAGCTTGGCCTTAACATGGCAAAAAGGGCTTAGCAGATTGTAATTAAGGGTGTGGACCTTGAGATGGGTAGATTGTCCTGATTATCCAGGTGGGCCCAATTGTTGGAGGAGGTCACCTACGTGACTGCGGACTGATCTGAGAGTTGGACCCTGGCAATCAGAACTTCCTCACCCCATCTCCTATTCTTGGAGTGTACGTTTTGCTCATCATTTTCACTCCAGGAGCTGTTTCAGGAACATAGACTTAAGAGGGTCAAGAGTTGTTGAGATCATCTGATACTGAACCATTCCCTGATATGAAGCAAGATAAAAGGCTGAGACGCCAAGGTTTGCAGCAAATATAGGGTTATTTTCAAGGCAGCTAAGCAGGGAAATGGGAGAACAATACTTAAATCTCCCTGAATGCAAGGGGCTTGGGGTACTTCTGAGATAAAGCCAGTGCAGTATGAGGCGTGAGGGGCGTGGGGAAATGTGATTGGAAAAAGGTGCAGCAACGAGCATTCCTCCTTCTGCGCAGGCTTAAGGAGGCTACAGGCCTTGGCACTTTTCAAGGAGTTTAGCAGAAACCGCTTAGCACGGTCTGAGGTTGGAGTTTTCAACCCTCTGGCATCCAAAGGTTCGGGACTGGGTCTCTCCATGCTCTACCAGCTCAGCTAGAGCTGACTTCAAGTTCCTGGAAAACAGCTCTGACAAACATCTTACTGTTCGGACTATGTGTCACTTGTAGGACGCACAAGTCTTAAAAAAATCACTTGTATTGAAGCAGGTACAGGTGAAGTGGATTCAACTAATGATAACCCAGAGTTTCACATCTGGACTGAATTCACGACTGAACCCCCGTAAGGCCTTTAAGTAAACCTTTCCGATTCCAGCAGGTGGAATCGACATTTCTTCTTGCAGCCATTCGAGACGAGCCTCCTGTGTAAGTTCTCTTGCTTATTAACACTGCCACCCCTCGGCCTGTAGCGATCTGCCTCTTTCTTCAGTCTCGTGTCCTCGATGTTCAGCGACTGGTTTTAGATTTTCCCAGGAACTCCGAGTTTGGGAACCAACAGCAATCTAATCTCGTGAGTTGTTACAAGCAGAGAGAACCCTTGCCAGCTGCAGTGAATCAGAGATTCCGTGAGAGGAGGATTCAGTCCACCTGTTGCTGGCTTTAAGATGGAGGAAGGCAGCCAGAAACCAGGGAACGGAACTCCTTCTAGAAGAAACGTTCTCCAGCCCCTACTGACACCTTGATTTGTTTCCATTGAGACCCATGCTGGACTTCCAACTGATTGTACTCTAAGGTAAGAAAAAAATAAAATTGTGTGTGTTTGAAATATGTTAAATTTTTTTAAAGTTTCTAATTGTGTTAAATATACAAAACATGAAGTTCACCATTTTAACTGTTACTAATTGTACATACGGTTCATTAAGTATATTCACAATATAATTTTTGTCCAGTCCCCTCCCCAGAACTAATTTTGTCTTACAAACTGAAGTTTTATACCTGTTAAAAAAGATTTCCCTGTTCCCTTGCTCCCTCCAACCCCTGATAAGTACCATTCTATTTTGTCTCTACGAATTTGACTGCTTTGGTTATGTCATGTAAGTGGAATTATATATAGTATTTGTCTTTCACGACTGGCTTATTTCAAGTGGCATAACCTCTTTAAGGTTTATGCCTATTGTAGTGTCTGAAATTCTTTAATTTCTAGGCTGAATAATATTCCACTGTACATATATACTATATTTCATTTACATATTCTTTGATGGAAGCGTGAGTTGTTTCTGTCTTTTGACTATGAGTATTTTGCATAATGCTGCTGTGAAATGAGTGTACAAATTAGTATTAAACCACTAAGTTTGTTGGAGTCAGTTTACTAACATTTTGTTAAGACTGTTTGTGTCTGTGTTTATCAGGATATTAGCATGTAATCTTCTTGTGCCTCCCTTGTTTGGTTTTGGTATTAACATGAGTTGCTGTCCCAAAAAGAGTTGAGTGTTCCCCTTCATTTCTATTGTTTGGGGAGAGGAGGGAAGAATTTGAGAAGGGTTGCGATTAATTCTTTGAACGTTAGATGAAATTCACCAACAAAACCGTCTTGTCCTGGTGTTTTATTTGTTGGGAGGTTTTCGATTATTGATTCAGTTCCCTTACTCATGATTGGTATGTTCATATTTTCTGTTTCTTCATGACTCAATCATAGTGGATTGTATATTTTTAGGAATTTATCCATCTCTTTGAGGCTTAAGCCACTAAGCTTAAGAACTTTGTTAAAGAAGAGAAACTAACACACCTGCTTTCAGTCTTTTTGAGATCCTAAGTGTATTCATCCATTCAGTAAACCCTAAGTCACATACATATATCTAGCTGCAAGGGGCTCTGAGAAATGTAGCATACTTTTTCCATCTCTATAGTCAACAAAAGCTTACTAAATTAGAATTTGGAAATACCACTCCACAGGAGTTAATTGCTGTAAATGTGGTAATTGATGCAGTGGGTGTGGATTAAGAATACATAGGACTTTTATTTATTACTTTCCATGGATTGAAGAGAAAAAGCAATATTGCAAGGTGTGCAGAGGGGAAGGACCTAGTTCATATGACTAAAGAGAACTGCCAGAATTTGTGTGTGTGTGTGTGCTTGTGTGTGGTGTGTATATTAGAGAATATGAAAGAATGTATGAATATGGTGTGGAACCAAAAGAACGGTTTTGAGGATGAGTCAAATGGCCAAAAGGGTCAACTGGCATACAGGAGACAAGAAGGATAAGATTTAGAAAGGTCAAGGTGGTGATGTTGGTGAGAGCAGTTTCTGTAATTCGTATCAACAGAACATAAATTTCAGTGAAGTGAGGAATGACTTGAGGGATCGGGATATTTCTTTGTTTTCCCATAAATAACATAGATTGATAATTTGATACTTCTTCTGAAGTCAATATTCTCTATATCTTAGAGGATTTGAAAACAAGTTATGTATTCTGCACATACCTGAAGGGAAACCTTAAAAGCAATCATAATAAAAGAGGAGCAAAGCCTAAGCAATGCAGGGAGGAAAAATGTTATGCTCAACTTTTTCAAAAAGGTGGTATCTGGTAGAAGAAGATAAGAAACAACTTAACACCCTAGAGGGGGAAGTCTCCCAGGTAATAATCGGCTTGAAAGATTTTGTTTGTATGTTTCCCTCTAAGTTAAGGAAGGTCTCAAAAGCCACTCTAACCTCAGCTGTAGAAAGTATTTTCATAGGAGTCTCTTACGAGTGGTTTGCTGCAGGCATTTTGCAGAACAGAGAAGGAACTTGAATTCGTCGCTGTAGTATTGAGACAGATAATAAAAACAGAAATATCTAAAGGGAAATAAATATAACTGATGTCCTTGTGTAGTCAAAGTATATGTATTTTATAGTCAAAGTATATGTATTTTAAGAAGAATCTTTAAACAAAATCAAATGAGAAGGTGATGAGTGTTTTGTTGGTAATGACCAGTTTCAGTTTCAGTGTCTGCTGAGAGGACCTGCTTGCCTCATAACAGTAACATGACACATACTCCCACAGCCCAAATTGAGGTGCAGGATCATCAATTCAGAACATGCAAAAGGAGTGTCTAAATTCCTTTCATGCTTCTTGCCTCTAAACACTTGTGATCATGATAGAGTTGTACTGGAGACAGAAGAGAATTTCAACTTCCCTTGCCATCATGGACATCATGGAGGGAGGTGAGGTAGGAGAGGTGTCAGTTTTCTGTTTCTTCTAGGATGATGAGAATAGCCTACTAGTGATAGCATTTCAGAAGGAAAAAAAGAAAGAAAAAAATCAGCCTTAAACATACTTCAGTCCCACTGAACAAACAGTACAGCTATTCAAACCAGTACTAGTACAAGGAGGACCTTTTCTTTCCCTTAAAATGCTGGAATCTCAAGAAAAGCTAAGTTTGTCTTTTTCCTCACTTTCCCATTTCCACACTATCCAGACTTGATAGAATAAATTATCTCTGAAAATGTTCAGAATTTTGTTTACTGGACTGGAAGTGATAACTACAACACTCTTTTGGTTTTTGTTTTTTTAAAGAACTGGAATGACCTGAGGGTTTCTTGTGATTTAAGAGCAAGCAAATAAGCTTTAAGTCTAGGTAGAGGTTTTATTCTGAAGCAGGAAAAATGTATCTCTACCAAATAGATTTCTACAAGTGTGGAGAAGATATATTTGCTTTATGATAACACAGTATGAGTCCTGATCTCTGAATAAGCTATATATAAACTAATCTTTTCTCCTTGTCCAAGAACATGTGTAACCAGAGGAAAAACTCTTCATCCTTCATACTTCCTCAGGCTTTTCCCTTAGCTAATTTGTCTGTGCTAATCTTCCTCATCTGCCTGCTTTCTTGATTTTAAACATTGACTTCTCATATGAACACCCTCTTCCAACTGTTCTGATCTTTTGCTGGTTGAGATAGGTTCTTGATGAGCATAACTCTTCAGTCAAAACTATATGTAGTTGCAGAAGAGATGTCCTGAGTCATCATCTGAGCTAACTAGCTCCCTTCTCTGTGAGTGCAATATCCCTCACAGACTATCACTGAGCTGCATACATCTGATGCCAGACATCAGTTTAGGGAAACTAATCTGCTTAGCAAGAAAAGCTATGCATTAAGCCAAAAAATGATTTGTATTTTCTCACTTGACCTGTTTGCTGCCCTCTTTACAGTAGAACCAAAGGGACGAGCTGCTCATGATCCAGGCTTCATTTTCTGTTTATTACATCTTATTTTTTCTGACTTAGAAGAGTAATAAAACTTTTCTGATTATGACATTGTAAGTCACATGAAGATGATTTTTCTTCCAATAGAAGAAATGTGTACTTTAAGTGTTTTGTAACATGCAGCATTAAATTGTCAAGATTCTCTCACCTAATAGTATATTTTGTTCAGTTCACCATTTCCATCTGTATTGGGAGTGCATTCAATAGTATTGCCAACCAGGGTGCACAGAACAAAAGTGATGGTGTCACTGTGGAAACTGAAATGTCTATTAATTTTCTGTAGAATTTTTTTACATTCTATGCAACAAGCCATAATTACTGTCCTGATCTTACATTTGAAATACTGAACTGGTATTTAGGCAGCTTCAATGCACATTAATACATTTTTAAAGGGTTAGGGAAGGCACTATCTCCTCTAAGATATAAATGTGAAAAGCTGATTTCAACTTGCAGTGGGCAATTTTTACACATTGTCAAATCAGAGTGGAACTGGAACTTCTACCCTTTTGTTAGTTGACAGGGGACTTCAGTTTCCGAATCTCATGGCAAGCTATCTGCAGAGAATGGTTCTTTTTACTGCTGAAGATCAAAGGTTCAAACTGAATTAAGCTCATTTCCAAAATTCAGGTGCAGCAAACCAAATGTTGAGATGCCAAAGTTTACAGCAGTTTATTCTAAATGCAGCCAAGTAAGGAGACAGGAGGACACATTTCTGTTGGTTACAAGTTTCTGTTAACACCAGGCATGGTTTTGAGATGAGTTTTTCAGTGCTATTTGGCAAGGCCCCAAAGCCACGTATCTCTTGAGGAAATTTCCCCTCTTGGATTGTTATCCACTTTGCACTCTTCATTTTCTATCAGAGGAAGGGGAGACCACATTAAAAAGGAAAATGGAAGGGTGCCAACTAGACAGTAAGGGAGATGTTTTTACTCTCCCTCCCCCTAAAAGCCCAGTGCTGTTAACAAAAGTGAACTACTGCACTCCTGTCTACTATCCATGCCACTTTTTCTCAAATGTATATTTCACTGCCCTTGAAGTTTTGGTTTTTTTTCTTCTCCTTTCTAACATGCCATGACCTCTACTGTTACATCCACTTCCAGAGTAAGTCCTCACCTTCTGAGTCTTCCCTAGAGTGAGATCAACTTCCATCTGGTGAAACTTCATTACGGCTTCCATTACCATGCACAGTGGAGCTTGTTTTAAAGACTGTGCATAAAAGTGCATAAAGTGAAAATGACACTTGATAATTTCTAAATCTTAAAAGTCATCTCTGAAGTTGCTAATTAATACACTGTCTTCCAGGAGATTTTCTTAATTCTAACATGGCAACCTTTCCCTAAAGTTAGAATGTATTGTACATTCTTAATTGTGTATTTGATATGATAGAGGCTCATGCTTTGGAAAACAGTGCTATGTCTAAACAACTGAGGCACCTCACCATTGCAAAATGCTCACGGTGGGAGAAACAAGGGGACTGAGACAGGCTGAGAAGACTGTAGTCTCAATTCCCCTTCACACTTCCCTGCAAAAGGCTCTTGAATTTCATGGAAGGAAAAATGATCAGCATTTTTTTATCTGAATTGTTTTTCTCCATCAGCTTCATTAGGTCTAAATTTCTCTTCTTCCTCCTCTGCCTTTTTCTCTGTAAGTCTAAAATTCCCTCTACTGAAATTTAAGTACAACTCTCTCCTCTTACTGCCCTTAGGTCTCAAGGTGAAGGTAGACTTCTGACCTACCTAAATGCTTAGCAAAATGCTTAGCAAAGAATAGATTCTCAAAAAAATAGCTATAGGGTAAATGGTAAAACTTCCGGGTCAACAGTACAATAGTTCTGAAGTAATCTGTGTGAAAATTTTACTGGGTGTGACTTTTAACAGCAGAACCCTCATTAAAGTGAACTCATAAAGAAATGCATAAAATATTGGTGAAAGCACAAAAGCAAAGTTTGATACAAGTGTAGGTGGAGTTAAGATTGGAGAGCACTGTGCTCATTTCTTCTCTTCATTTGGAAGTCCTTAAAGGAGCCATGCAGAACCCTAAAATGGTTGAAACTTTAGTCCAAGAATCACTATTTTAGGGTAGTTACTTATAGAGTAATTTCTGCCATGTGAGAGTGCAGAAAATTTAAGACATTCTACTAACTTGGAAATGTATCATCAATAGGTGAAAATGTTTTAAGAACAGAAAAGATGAAAATTTTCTACTACATTGTCTGTTATGATATATAAAAGTTAGAAGAAATAATAAAATTGTGTGAGAAGTTACAATAATACATCTCCTATAGGAAATATTAGTGCCTCCAAGTTTGTTACGATTGGTCCCTATTCTGCAATGTGTTCCCAGAAACATCAATAAAATGCAAAGTAGCTGATCTGTCATATAATACTTTAAAAATATATGAAGCTTTAAATGCCATATTAGGGGTGCTACTGCTGTTGCTAAGTCACTTCAGTCATGTCCGACTCTGCACGACCCCATAGACAGCAGCCCACAAGGCTCCTCTGTCCCCAGGATTCTCCAGGCAAGAACGCTGGAGTGGATTGCCATTTCCTTCTCCAGTATTAGGGATAAATATGTCAGAAAGGAGAGCATTAAAAAAAAAAAAAAAACAAGATGTAAATGGAAGAAAAATTTCAAATGGAGTGTTAGTTTTTTTTTTTATCTAAATGCTAGAGAACATATTCATGCTATATCCTTTGTACACAATCTATGTAGAAATGGCATGTAACTTAAGACATTCTACTAACTTGGAAATGTATCATCAATAGGTGAAAATGTTTTAAGAACAGAAAAGATGAAAATTTTCTACTACATTGTCTGTTATGATATATAAAAGTTAGAAGAAATAATAAAATTGTGTGAGAAGTTACAATAATACATCTCCTATAGGAAATATTAGTGCCTCCAAGTTTGTTACGATTGGTCCCTATTCTGCAATGTGTTCCCAGAAACATCAATAAAATGCAAAGTAGCTGATCTGTCATATAATACTTTAAAAATATAAACTGAGGCGAGGCATATATTAAACATCTAGAGTTTATTAAAGCAAAAGCCATTTCAAATGGGGCAGCATTCAATCTAGCAGAAAGAAAGAAACTCTGAGGAACTGTACGAAAGGAGCAGGAACAAGCAGGTTATACTACACAAAATAAGAAAAGGTTAGTTATTGCAAAGTTATTTTTCTTTAGAGGATAGTGAGGGTTTCTCAGGCAGATTATATAACTAGAGCTGATAAGGTGATTCTTCTTTATTTTTGGCTGTAGTGGTCTTCATTGCAGGGCTGTTTTTATTTATTTGCGGCAACTAGAGCCTACACTCTAGTTGGGACGTGTGGCCTTCCCGTTGCAGTGGCTTCTTTTGCGGAGCACAGGCTGTACGGCGCCCACGCTTCAGTAGCTGCAGGCTGTGGGTCCAGTGGTTGCACTCCCTGGCTCCAGAGCACAGGCTTAAAAGTGTGGCGCACAGGGTTAGTTGCTCTGTGCCATGTGGACTATGCCTGGACCAGGGATGGAGCATGGGTCTCCTGCATTGGCAGGAGGCTTCTTCACCACTGAGCCACCGGGGAAGCCCTGGGCAGGTGATTCTTGATTAACTGGGTTTTTTGGAGAGTTGAAACTATAATTGAGTCTTAGTTTGGTGATGTGGAACTTGGCATAAGCATAATCCACTTTGGACCTGTTGACTTATATAGGTGAATTGTATTTTGTCAAAAATAAAGGGAAGTTTTAAAAATCCATTCATTTTATCAGTGTTACTATTAACAACTAAAACTTAGATCAATAAGCAGACCTACTTGAAAGGTATAAATCAAGCTTTGTTTGTTTTCATGTGATTTGTTTTCAGGGAATATATATATATATATGTATGTATATATTGTGTTGTAAAAATGTGTCTATAACTATGTACCTCACATATGTTACGATAGTGTAGATACACTGGTGATTCATTAATAATCAGTTAGAATAACATGGGAAAATTCTGTTCATTGTGAAGCATATCCAAAAATAAAAGTAGGACTAATGTAGACATAAGAGAGGGCTGTCCATATTTGTTTTCATATGTTTATACTCTTGTCTTCATTAGACTTGACAGGAAGTATATACTGGGCCCACATGGTTGTTTCTGTTTCCCAGAGTAACCTGTCCATGGTCAGTGGTCTACCTCCACTTCCTGAATCATGGCTTTTTTTGCAGAATAATCTTTCTTTAGCATGTTTCAAAATAATGTCTTCATGGAGCTAGAACCCAGTGCTTTCTCATGTGCTTATTTTTGCTTTTTAAACAGAAGCATATTCTGTTATTCTGTTGGCTCCATTGTTTCCAATTAGTCATTGGCCTGAAATGATAGCATATAGTGGCCCTGTTTTTGTTATATATATTTGAACAATTTTGAATAAAGTAGAAATGTCAAATATTAAAAATGAGATGAACAGTATAATAAACTAATCATAAACACCTAGCTTCAACATGTCAGTGTAGACTAGTCTTTTATCTATTTCCCATATTTTTTGCTTCAGTATTTTTAAACAACTCCTGACATAGCATTTCTCCCTTAAGTACATCACTGTAAATACATCACTGTAAAATTTAAGGATTTCTTTAAACACATTATCACATTTATCCAAATTAATAGTAATTCTTCAATGTTAGTTGATACCTAGCCTGTCAAAATATTCCTTGTTGTCTCTAAAATCAATTGTAAGTTTGGTTTGATCAAAACAGGATCTACATCATCTCCACATATTGCATTTTGTTCATGTGTCCCTTAAATTTCTTTTAATCTGTGATGTCTTTACACTCAATTATTTGTCATAGCATTATTTGTTGAAGACTTGCTCTGTAGACTTCCCCACATTCTGGGTTGACCCGTTCCTTTCTAATGGGATCATTTAACACATTTCTTTAGCTCCCTGGGTTGCCTCTAAATTGTATATCAGTCTGATTGCACCATAAAATTCAAGTTGAATTTTTAGCAAGCATAGTAGTTAATAATATATCTTAACTGGTTATGCATACTTAATGTTATCATATCAGTGTAAAAAAATAATGGTATTATATCAGTGTAAAAAATAACCAAACAGAAACCTCAATAAATGGTGCTCAGAGACCAGAAAGAGGACCTACCATGTACTGTGAGGATATCAAAGCCCAGCAGAAGAAAAGACTTCTCTTTCCTGGCAGGGACTCAGCCAATGAAAAGCCATGGCCTCTTTGTTGACTGTAGCCCTTCCAATCAGAGAGGGCAATGGAACCCCACTCCAGTACTCTTGCCTGGAAAATCCCATGGGTGGAGGAGTCTGGTCGGCTGCAGTCCATGGGGTCACTAAGAGTTAGACAGGACTGAGCAAATTCACTTTCACTTTTCACTTTCATGCATTGGAGAAGGAAATGGCTATCCACTCCAGTGTTCTTGCCTGGAGAATCCCAGGGGGCTGGAGTCTATGGGGCTGCACAGAGTCGGACACGACTGAAGCAGCGTAGCAGTAGCAGTAGCAGCCCTCCCAATTTCCTTTTCCTCTATATAAACACATTTTCCTCCTCTTACTCTGAAAGTACTTGCATGTGGCTTGCCTTTGGCCCCAAATTATAATTCTGTGCTAACCCAGAATAAGCCCATTTTTGCCAAAGAGATAACTGGTAGTCTGTTTGCTTCAGGTCAACACCAGGAGTCACTAGATTCCTGATTGTCCCAAATTTAGTCATCTTAAAAAAAAAAAAAATACTCCAGTGTTCTTGCCTGGAGAATCCCAGGGGGCTGGAGTCTGTGGGGCTGCACAGAGTCGGACACGACTGAAGCAGCTTAGCAGTAGCAGTAGCAGCCCTCCCAATTTCCTTTTCCTCTATATAAACACATTTTCCTCCTCTTACTCTGAAAGTACTTGCATGTGGCTTGCCTTTGGCCCCAAATTATAATTCTGTGCTAACCCAGAATAAGCCCATTTTTGCCAAAGAGATAACTGGTAGTCTGTTTGCTTCAGGTCAACACCAGGAGTCACTAGATTCCTGATTGTCCCAAATTTAGTCATCTTAAAAAAAAAAAAAAAATGAGTTAGTGTTTAGTTTGTCTTTTCATTTCCTCTGTATTTATCAACTGGACTTTGTTCTTTTAATAAAGAAAAACTTTGTCAACTACATTTCATACATCTAAAATACAGCTCATATGAGAAAAACCAAATAAGTTGCTTGGTTATTTTCTTTAATATATCTTGGTTCTTACCATTTACTAATTCTGTACTTTTTAATTTTACCATCTTATAGAAATACCATGTAATAGAAATACTAAGACTACTTATGTCAATAGCATTGAAAACAGTTTAGTGTTTCTTTGCTTATATTCTTTTCTTAGGATTATTTCACTTGCAACTGTTAAACTGTGGTGTTTTAAAATCTCTTGTAATAAGTATTCCCTGGGCAATTATGCCACAAACTTAATATACAGTTTAATCCCCATTTGTTTTTAAATTGTAGGATTTTTTTTTAAGTTTGTTTTGAGTTTTATGAAACACTCACATTGTTTCTCATGTCAAAATTATAAAAAATGGAATTTCAGAAAATTTTAATTTCTTTCATTTATCCTCTTCATGTTTTTTCTCCTACATGTGGCTGTCTTTAATAGTTTTGGTTTTATTCTTTTACTATTTCTTCTTAGAAATATAAGCAACTGTGGGCATATTTATAATTTTATTTCCCTGAGTCTTTTTACACAATCTGTGCTTACCCTTAGGATCCTCCTTGCATCCATTTAAATAAGCATGGAACTTTATTGTGTGGTGGTAACATTTTTGTTACCATTTTGTTACTTGTCTTTGTTCCCATGAATGATGGAAATATAAATAGCCATGTGCATACAACATTTCATATTTTTGCCGTTGTATATTAGATTCCCAGAAGTCAGGCTCATGTATAATTTAGCTAGATATTGGCAACACAATGGTGATTTCAAAATATTGCATTTCTACCAACTATTTGAGAGAGTTTGTTTCCTTATGAAACAGTCTTAGAAGCTTATTACGTTATCAAATTTTAAAATGTTCTGAATTTGACAGGTGAGAAGTAGCATATCAATGCATGTTTCACTTGTATATGTATAATACATACGAAATAGATTCTTTTCATATTCTTGGGAATATTTGTGTTTCTTATTCTGTTCACTGGATTTATGTTTTGCTCATTTTTTATTGGTTGTTTATTTCAGTGTTTTGAAACATTTTGTATAATAAGGCTATTAATCCTTTCCAATATAAGTACAAGTGCATTGTTTGGTCATTTTTCATTCTATTTTTTTTAATGAATGAGTTTATATTTTGGTTATGTAACTAAATCTAACTAGCTTTTTTTTTTTTATAGACTCTGAACTTTAGGTCATAGAAAAGTTTCTTTTGCTTCTCAAATAGACCAGTATATGGTACTTGGCTAGTTTTATTGTTTCGATTTCATATGCATTATATATTGATACTATTGGATGACAGGATTTAACACAATCTTATATTTTCCCATCTGGATGTACAATTGTCTCAGCACTTTATTAAAATGACCTTTTCTTCACCTTTATCATAAATTTCCTTATACATTAAGACCTATTTTTGAATATTTTTACTGTAACATTTCTGTGTATTTTTAAATTTATATGAATACCTTTTAAATTTATAAAGCCATAAAATGTATTTTTGACTTCCCCTGTGTCTCAGCAGTAAAGAATCCACCCTCAAAGCTGTAGATGTGGGTTCCATCCCTAGGTCATGAAGATCTGGAGAAGGAACTGGCAACCCTCTCCAGTATTCATGCCTGGAGAATCCCCATGAACAGAGGATCCTGAAAGGCTACAGTCCATGAGGTCACAAAAAAGTCAGACACAACTTAGCAATTAAACAGTAACAACAAATAAT
>SJYC01042308.1:0-35315 GCA_006408675.1 Madoqua kirkii
GGAAAAGACTAATGCTGGGAGGGATTGGGGGCAGGAGGAGAAGGGGATGACCGAGGATGAGACGGTTGGATGGCATCACCGACTTGATGGATGTGAGTTTGAGTGAACTCCGGGAGTTGGTGTTGGACAGGGAGGCGTGGCGTGCTGCGATTCTTGGGGTTGCAAAGAGTCTGACACGACTGAGCGACTGAACTGAACTTCTTTGGGATTGGAATGAAAACTGACCTTTTCCAGTCACTGCTGAGTTTCCCAAATTTGCTGACATATTAAGTGCTGCACTTTAATGGCATTATCTTTCAGGATTTTAAGTAGCTCAGCTGGTTTTTACAGCTTGACAAATTGTCAAACATTTCTCTGACATCTTCCCTCTTTGAGTACGCCTCTACCTGCTTTATGTTGCCATTTACATACTTCCTGGATGTTTAAAAGCAAGGAGAAAGAAAAGAAGAGCTGGCATTTGTTATGTTCACTAGTGCTAACCCCAAGGGGCTCCACACTGTTCACAGGAGTCTAACCTAGGATAGGAGGAGAGGTGGGGCGTGCAGGTGTTTGGGGCCAGAGCTCTGAAGCCCAGCAGGGCTGCATGCGTGCGTGTTCAGTCGTGTCTGACTCTTTGGGACCCCATGGATTCTATCCTGCCAGGCTCCTCTGTTCGTAGAATTTTCTAGGCATAGATTCCAAATCTCAGCTCCATTACTTCAATGCTATGTGACGGGGCAGGTAGTGACCTGTCTGAGCCTGGGATTCCTCATTGGTAAATACATCATCTACCTCCTGCCTCTACCTTAGGGGAAGAGTAAATGAGATCACTGATAATAAGACAATACCCTTAGCAGGGTGCCAGAACTTGGTGTCCAGAATATTGACAATGGTGAAGGAGGCGGGGGGAGGCTGTGGGTCCTGAGGCAGAAGGGTGATGACATCTCAGTGGGTAGGAGCTTGAGTACGCCTCTACCTGCTTTATGTTGCCATTTACATACTTCCTGGATGTTTAAAAGCAAGGAGAAAGAAAAGAAGAGCTGGCATTTGTTATGTTCACTAGTGCTAACCCCAAGGGGCTCCACACTGTTCACAGGAGTCTAACCTAGGATAGGAGGAGAGGTGGGGCGTGCAGGTGTTTGGGGCCAGAGCTCTGAAGCCCAGCAGGGCTGCATGCGTGCGTGTTCAGTCGTGTCTGACTCTTTGGGACCCCATGGATTCTATCCTGCCAGGCTCCTCTGTTCGTAGAATTTTCTAGGCATAGATTCCAAATCTCAGCTCCATTACTTCAATGCTATGTGACGGGGCAGGTAGTGACCTGTCTGAGCCTGGGATTCCTCATTGGTAAATACATCATCTACCTCCTGCCTCTACCTTAGGGGAAGAGTAAATGAGATCACTGATAATAAGACAATACCCTTAGCAGGGTGCCAGAACTTGGTGTCCAGAATATTGACAATGGTGAAGGAGGCGGGGGGAGGCTGTGGGTCCTGAGGCAGAAGGGTGATGACATCTCAGTGGGTAGGAGCTGGCTTCAAATCGCAGCTCATTCTCTGACAGGCTGGTCTCCTTGGATAAGCAGCTTTACTTCTCTGAGCCTCTCTGTCCTCATCTGCCAAAATGGAGATGCAAGGTAATTGGGAGGACTCACTAGGTGGCTTGGAAGCCCCATATGGTGACAGATCCTCCACAGAGGTTTGTTCTTGGTCCCTCCCCATGTGGTATGAGCTCCCGTGTCTCCCTCTCAACGAGTCTTTCAGGAAGGAGGTCTGATTCCCTGAATAGACATGGAAGTGCGTGACTGTGGAGGAAAAAGTGCAGGTTTGCTGGGCCGTCACAAGGAAGGCCTCGTGTCCTTTATAGCACGAGGCTGGTCCCCACCTGTCTTCTGAGGCCTGTTACCTGGAGCCTCCCACCATCTTCCCCTTCATAATGGTGTTCTGGACCGACTGAACTTGCTGCTGAACAGAAGCACCTCATATGTAAGTGAATATTTATTGAATGAATAAAAGAATGTGACAGAATAAAACTCAGTCTTTTTTCTTTTTAACCTGTAATCCTAAGTCACTATTCATCTTGCATTTGTGATTATTTTTAAATTACAAAAGAAAGGCCTGTTGCTTCTAGAAAAAAAAATTAGAAAATACAACCGATCAAAAAGGAAAAAATAACAACCCCATGCAATCTTACTGTCCAGCCATACCTACTGTTGTTAATAACTGTATCGAGCCTTCTAGGCATTCTTCTAAGCAATCACATTCCAATATCAGTTGTTTTGGGAATTTCATATTTTGAGAACTGGCTTTATTTTTCTTTCCACCTTGGAATGTTGTGGATGTCTCTCCATGTCATTATGGATTCTTATAAGAAATCTTTAGATTTTACTCTTTGTATAATGTTGCATTGTATGAATATTCCACGTGCAGTACAGTGCTTAGTCACTCAGTTGTGTCCTACTTTGTGCCACCCGTGGACTGTAGCCCTCCAGGCTCTTCTGTCCGTGGGGGTTCTCCAGGCAAGAATACTGGAGTGGATTGCCATACCCTCCTTCAGGGGATCTTCCCAGCCCAGAGATTGAACCCAGGTCTTCCGCATTGCAAGCGGATTCTTTCCAGCTGAGTCTTCAGGGAAGCCCTATCATTTAAAAAGCAAACATTAAAAAATCCTTTCCAAACCTGAATCTCTAGCTCTGTCTCCTCAGTATTTGATCTGGTTTCTAGCAAAGCCAGAGGGCAATAGCATTGGTGGACGCCATGTGTCACTTTACACACAAGCCCCTCTTTGACCTGCCCCACAGGTGCTGAGCAACAGGTGGTACGTATGGTAGCAGAGAGCAGGGCTGCTCTGACGTTAGGCTACCTGTGGATGCCCCCAGGATGCCCCCAGGATGCCCAGCAGACACTCCTCAGTTTTCCCATCTGTAAAACAGGGACAAAAATACATTTTTATGAACTTGTCGGGAAGATGATTAATATATGAAAAGTGCCAAGCACGAAGAATGCCTGGTATGAAGTATGTAATCAACACATGGTAGCTATTATCCTTAATATAGTAAGGAAGTAATTCTTAGCCCCAAGTGATAGATAAGGGATCACCGCACAAACAGCTGAAATGACTTGCTTATTAACACACTTCAAGATAATCTAAATTCTGGCTCCAAAATGAACTAGAATCCATTTAACATCTTTAAGATACGACGTACTACAGTGGGCATTTTGCATAATTTTGGATGATGTCCCCTCGCTTCATTTAAGGTCCTGCAAATATGGCACATATAATATCCTAAATCACACTATTGCATGGATATTATTGTCCTTGTTTGGTGGAAGAGAACTTGAGACCCATAGATAGAAGTTGAGGGACTTTCGCAAGTTCGCACAGTGAGCAAATAACAAGGTCGGGTCTGGAACCTCCAGTGCTTCCCAGTCTTTCAAGCAAGTCTCCGAAGTGGCTTGCTCAAGGTGTTTTTACTCAGGCAGACTACCTCCTCCAAATAGTCCTGTGGAATTTTCCAGGAATCTGGGGCTGGAAGTGACCTCCCGGGTTGTTAGACACTTGAGGAAGATGACCGGGACAGCAATATCCTGACTGTCAGAAGATCACACTTGGGGGCCCAGAAGGGCGAGTAGGTGAATGCAAGAATCCTAGGCTGGAGATCAGAAGTCTGTCTCTGCAACCCCCACCCCTTGCCTTGCCCGGCCCTTCCCTCTCCTTTTAGCCCAGCAGGAAGAGGGCAGGAAGGGGCTGCTGCTGTTTGCTTCAGGAAGAGCTCACACAAAGAGACAGTGCCACACCTTTCCCTGGGCTCTCGTTTTTTCCCTCTACTCCAAATAGTGGAAGTAGGAGGAAGAATAATGATCACAATAACACTTATTGAGTGTTTATTATTTATCATGTGCTAAGGGCTTTTCACACGTTCCACCTGCCGCCCATCCCTGCAGCAGCCTCTAAGGAGCCGGGCTCTCGTTGTTCTGTTGAAGAGGAGGAAACTGAGGCTCAGAATGAGCAAGTGGTTTGCTTAATCGAGGGGGCCATGGCTGGACCTCATTTCTGTCTGACTGTAGTGCCCTCGATCTTAGTAAGTATCCAGGACTGCAAAGTCAAACATGGGTACCGGGGACACTGTGGCAAAGGGACGTGGGATGCCCCAGCCTCACAAGTGCAGCTGGAGGAAGAAGGAATATGGAAGAAGCCCCCGAGATGGGCTTTTGAGCTGTGGCTTGTCCCTGGTTTCCTGGAGGACCTTAGGCAGATGACTTAGCCTCTCCGGGTCTTAAGAGACCTCAGCACGACAGGGGTGACTCTAAGAGGCCCCATGGCCACCTCTGGGCTGTTTGTCAACATCAGGAGAAGGAAAGCAGGCGCAGGAGAACACCTCCAAGGGCCGAGTGAGGGATCGGGACCCGCCTGGGCCCCGCTGCCGTCTCTGTGACCTCCGTTCTGTGTTAAGAGGATTTATCTAAAGTTTACTTCTACCTGAAGTTAAGTTGTAATAAAAACAATGCTGGTTGGGAAAAAAAAGTACACATGAAATATTTCTTTTAAAAAAAAAGCACCTGGCTTTGGGTCATAAGGTCTGTGTTTTGGCCTGGGCCTCATTACCGAGGGTGTGGAGTGAAGTCCAGTCTCCCCCAGCTGTAGCTGGGCCCCCAGATGCAGCACCATCTCTTCTCTGGCCTCTCTCGCCATCTGTGAAATGAAGGCATCTTTCATGTGGCATCTGACATGCGCGCCCTGGCACCCCCCTGGGAGGCCTACCTCAGTTCTTGTCCTGATGGCCCTCTCAGTCCACCTTGCTGTCTGGGGAGGTGGAAGGGTCTTGGCCTTGGTGGGGAAGCAAGGGCTGGGGGCTCAGGTGGGCAGAAGACTGGAGAGGGCACAGTGCCATGAGACGGACCGCCCCTGGCTTGGCCCCTGCGTTCCCCCTGAGTGGTGTGGAGGGCCTGGCCTGAGATCAGAGGTCTACCCGCGTCAGCCCCGGCCCTGCCCTCGCGTCAGGAGGCGCCTTCTCAGCGCAGAACAATGTGAGCTCTTTGAGGGTTGGGCAGCAGGGGATGGGTGTTTCTCCAAACACAGGGCCTCCTTTGCAAAACAGGCTTTGATTCCCAGGCCCGGAGGTCCCAGGTGCCTGTTGGGCGGCAGGCGGGGGCTGGGGGCTTTGTTTGGCAGGAAGAGGGGCCTTGGAAACTCAGGAACAAAGCCCGGGACAGAGCTGGCCAGGGCTGCAGGCCGGGCCGGGTGGATAGGTCAGGGCTGGAATGCCAGTAGGGGAAGTGGTCCGTGTGTCTCAGACAAGCCCCCTTCAGCCTGGGCCATACAGGGGCTTCTGGCCTCCTCTCACAGTGGGGCCTGGCTCTCACGCACGTGGCAGGTGCTGTTAGAGCTTCAGGTGTCGTGGCAGTCTGCTGGCTCCTGAAATATCTGTTTAGGAAGGAGGTGGGTCAGAGAATCCAAGAGGTGGGGAAGGAAAAGCTCTCACCCAGAGTCTAGTGGCCTGCACTCAAGGGCCTAGGTCTTCTAGACCAGACACTATGCTGGGTATGTGACATGCAGGTGTCTCTGAGTTAATCCTCACTTTCTCAGTTGACAATAACCTCTAAAGCTCCACAGGATTTCTCTGAACCCCCGTCCTGTCACTCTCCGCTCCAGCTACCTTGGCTTCCTTTCAGTTCCAGAACACGCTAGGATGCTCTGCCCTTAACATTTCCACATTGGCAGGTCCCTCTGCCCAGAATGCTCTGGTGTGGCTGACCCCTCACTCCTTCATGCTGTGGCTCTCAGTGAGGCCTACCTCCCCTGAGCACTCTGCAAGCCATACCTGCCCGCTCCCAAACATTCACCTTCCTTAGCCCACTTTTTTCCCTCTTAACATAATACTCAGTTACTTATTTATTGTTCTGGTTATTGACTTTCTGTCTCTCAACTAGAATGTAAGCTCTGCTGGGTCAGGCACCTTTGTCAGTTTTATCAACTTGTGAACCCTTGTTATTTAGTTACTAAATCACGTCTGACTCTCTGCAACCCCATGGACTGCAGCACATCAGGCCTCCCTGTTCTTATCATCTCCCAGAGTTTGTTCAAAATCGTGTCCACTGAGTTGGTGATGCCATCAAACCATCTCATCCTCTGTCACCTTCTTCTCCTCCTGTCTTCGGTATTTTCCAGCATCAGAGTCTTTTCCAATGAGTCAGCTGTTCGCATCAGGTGGCCAAAGTATTGGAGCTTCAGCTTCAGCATCAGTCCTTCCAGTGAATATTCAAGGTTGATTTCCTTTAGGGTTGACTAGTCTCCTTGCTGTCCTAGGCACTCTCAAGAGTTTTTTTTTCCAGCACAACAGAGCCTAGTACATAATTGGCACTTGCAAAGTTAATGTTATGTCAACTTGGCTGGGCTATGGGGTTCAGTTGTTTGGTCAAACACTAGTCTAGATGTTGCTGTGAAGGTATTTGTATATATGGTTCATATTTATAATTGGTTGATGGTCCATAAACAGATTACTCTTCATCACGTATGGATGAGCTTCATCTAATCAGTTAATGGCCTTAAGATCAAAGACTGAGGTTCCCTGAAGCAGGGACTTCCCCAAGACTGTCACATAAAAACTCTGCTTGAATTTCCCACCTCCTGGCCTGCAAAATTTGATCTCAAGACTGCTACCTCAGTTCTTGCCTAAATATCCAGCCTTCTGGCTTGTCCTACAGATTTCAGATTTGCCAGCCCCTTAAAAGAAGGGGAGTTTGACAATTTCTTAAAATCTCTCTATTTCAAACCTGTGGGTTCTGTTCTCTGTAGAATCTTAATTGATATAACATGCAAGAAATACTAGAATTGAACCATATGAAATGTTTTTGAAAGTAAGAAAAATATTAAATATCAGCAATTTCAAGTGGTTCAACCTAATATTAGTTGAATGAATAAAAGAACAAGTTGCAAAGCAATCATGAGATAGGTATTATCTTACCAATAGGGAAACCAAGGCTCCCAGAGATAAAGCTCCTTGCTCAGAAGTGCATAGTGACAGTGTGGCAAGGCTGGTGCTGCTAACAAAGGAGGCAGCATCTGCCTCTTTAACCTGCCACCCCCAGGGTGGCGGTTCCCAAGTAGGGCGCTTTGCCTACGTGGGCCTCGATCTGAGAGGTCAGTCAAAGAGCGGCTGGGAGTCCACAAGTTTAAATGCCCCCCTCCTCCCAGTTGCAAGCTCTGCAGCAGCTGCAGTCATGGCTCTGTCAGCCTTGGGCTGCTGCCGGTGGCTCACTTTGCCCCCATCTCTAATGCAGAGTATAAAGGGAAACTGGGGCTTCCCTGGTGGCTCAGTGCCAAAGAATCCTCCTGTCAATGCAGCAGACACTGGCTTGATCCCCAATTTGGGAAGATTCCACATGCTGTATGATAGGGTCCACGTGGAGTCTCACTGATAAGATGGCTCATTCTCAACTAAAAGTCTAGGCTTTTCTCTAATGCTCTACATAACTGTGCCGTGAAAGAGTGTTAAGACACTACAGTAAATTGTAGTCAAGGAATTCAGGCCTCGAAGGGGCTTTATCAAATAACTAAGCCAGCCTTCTCTTTGCAAAAAGGAGGAGACATATGTGAAGTGACTTCCCAAAGGCTTCTTAACAGAGCTATCCAGATGAAAATTCAGATGGTAACACATGTACCCCTTTCCCCCAAATCCCGCAACTAGGGAGTAGCCCCTACTCTCCACAACTAAAGAAGAGCCAGCACAGCAACAAAGACCCAGCACAGCCAAAAATAAATAAATAAACAAAGGGAGACTGCTAGAAGGGCATCATCCAGGCTCACCAAAGATGGAGGCTCCCAGCATGGAAGGCAGTGGGATACGCTGGAGCATGGTGGTGAAGGTGACCTTGAGGACAGAGGACCTCAGTCTCAGACTTGAGAACCAGGTGACTCTGGCCAACCTTCTCCATGTCTCTGAGTCTCAGCCTCCCCATTGGTAAAGTGGGATAATCATGCTTCACCCCTGGTATTATTTCCAAAAAAGATGAAATAATACATGCAAAGCACTTAGGATCCTGAGTGCTTAGTAAATTGCAGTTACTGTTATTACTTTTAGCAAATAATATCAGTGCAAAGTTGTAGCTGTTGCTGGAGGTAAAAAAGTGAAGTCAACAACGTTTCCTCTGTGGCTCCCATGACATCCCCTTGGCTTTTCCAGCAGTCCCTCCCCCTTGGAAGAGGATCTATTTATGGTAATTTAGTGTGGCTTTGCTCTGGTGAGCTTGTGCGGCCAGGTGTCACCCTCAGGGGGTATTCCTTGTTTAGACCTGAGCTTTCATTCTTGTCTGCTGTTAAAAAAACAAAACTAAAACCAAAAAGCGTGAGCCTTTCAGGCTCCTGAAAATGACACTTCACAATAGGTAATTATAGTACTTTACATTTTTCACAGACGCGGGTGTTTCTATTTCAACTGTAAGGGGGGCATGGCAGTGACAGTGGTGGGTACTGTAATCCTGACTTTAAATCGATGGGGGAACTCAGGTCCAGAGAGGAGACACAGCTTGTCTTAAGTCATCAGTAAGGCCAGGCTGTGAGTTCCCTCTGTACTCCACACTGTTCTGTGCTGTGGAGAAGGGCTTGCTCCTGGGCAGTGCGAGCTCCGAAGAGAGAGCTGGCCGGTTCTCTGGGTTGCAGAGAGCTTCTCTTTATATGCATTTTTTAAAACAAAAAAGTAATTACGTTTTATCGCTGTTTGGTGGTAGTGGTGGTTTAGTCGCTAAGTTGTGTCCAACTCTTGTGACCCCGTGGACTGTAGCCTGCCAGTCTCTATCCATGAGATTCTCCAGGTAAGAATACTGGAGTGGGTTGCCATTTCCTTCACCAGCGATCTTCCCAACCCAGGAATCGAACCCAGGTCTCCTGCACTGCAGGCAGATTCTTTACCAACAGAACTACGAGGGAAGTTTTATCACTGTTTAACACAGAGATAAACAAATATAATATTTCAAAATAAAAGACACACATATTTGATTATTTTTAACCAGGAATGGTATGAGATCAAAGAGGGCAGGAGACCACAGCTCAGGGGAACCATCCTGAACTTGGCCTTTCAGGATGACTTACTTCCTACTCTGGGGCTCAGCTCAGGCTGGGTCCCTGCAGGGGACCAAAAGCATCATCTTTCAGGCACTGGTGGATCCTCAGCTTAGTCAGAGCTGTGTGGTCTCCCCAGCTCCTGGACTGTCTGGCTCCTGCTGGCCCAGGAGGTTATCAGTACTGTAGCCTCCAACAGCCTTTCCTGTTATCAGAGCCCAAGTGTATAAGAAGGAGTGTGAACCTCCTGCCTTTTCCCATCCTGCTGGGTTACAGTCTGTCCTCGGAGTGAAAGTAAACAGAGGAGGTGACAGTGTCAATAAATGTCTCCTGTGTGGCCTTGGCGAGTACACATGCCTTCCCACTAAGAGACGCAGGTAGACTTGTGCTCGTTGCTCTTCCTATGATACACACAAGAATAAATACTAAGAAGACAGGAAACTGTAACAAAAACAAAGAACAAAAAAGAAGAGAATGTCTATGAATTCTGGAAGAGATCTTAAAAAGGGAGTTCTGAGTAATAGAAAGTCCAGCCTCTTGAACCTTATCACATGTCAGGTGATGAATAACAGGTGACTAGTAGCAGATTTGCATCAAGAGGCAGTCAGCCAATACGTATGAATTTCCCAGCCACTTACAGATACATGGTGAAAATGTAACAGTTAACCCACTGACTAATAAGGGAACCAATAAGATGGTACCACTGGCTCAAAGGGAAATTAAGAGAACCTTACACATATAGATTATAAGAATGCTAATATATTTTAAAATGTTTACAAAATTGGTTTATCCATGGAGCAGTCATTCCACTGGATGTAATTCCTTTGCATTTCCATGGAAAGAATAATTTGCATGATGAATTCTCTACTACTTAGAGAGTTGTAGACTATCTCAGTTCAATTCAGTTCAGTCGCTCAGTTGTGTCTGACTCTTGGCGACCCCATGAATTGCAGCACGCCAGGCCTCCCTGTCCAACACCAACTCCGGGAGTTCACTCAGACTCACGTCCATCGAGTCTGTGATGCCATCCAGCCATCTCATCCTCTGTCGTCCCCTTCTCCTCCTGCCCCCAATCCCTCCCAGCATCAGAGTCTTTTCCAATGAGTCAAGTCTTCTCATGAGGTGGCCAAAGAGTATACTGGACTTTCAGCTTCAGCATCATTTCTTCCAAAGAAATCCCAGGGCTGATCTCCTTCAGAATGGACTGGTTGGATCTCCTTGCAGTCCAAAGGAGTCTCAAGAGTCTTCTCTAACACTACAGTTCAAAAGCATCAATTCTTCGGCGCTCAGCCTTCTTCACAGTCCAATTCTCACATCCATACATGTCCACTGGAAAAATCATAGCCTTGATTAGACTGACCTTCGTTGGCAAAGTAATGTCTCTGCTTTTGAATATACTATCTAGGTTGGTCTTAACTTTTCTTCCAAGGAGTAAGCATCTTTTAATTTCATGGCTGCAGTCACCACCTGCAGTGATTTTGGAGCCCCCCAAAATAAAGTCTGACACTGTTTCCACTGTTTCCCCATCTATTTCCCATGAAGTGATGGGACCAGATGCCATGATCTTCATTTTCTGAATGTTGAGCTTTAAGCCAACTTTTTCACTCTCTACTTTCACTTTCATCAAGAGGCTTTTTAGGTCCTCTTCACTTTCTGCCATAAGGGTGGTGTCATCTGCATATCTGAGGTTATTGATATTTCTCCTGGCAATCTTGATTCCAGCTTGTGCTTCTTCCAGTCCAGCGTTTCTCATGATGTACTCTACATAGAAGTTAAATAAGCAGGATGACAATATACAGCCTTGACATACTCCTTTTCCTATTTGGAACCAGTCTGTTGTTCCATGCCCAGTTCTAACTGTTGCTTCCTGACCTGCATACAGATTTCTCAAGAGGCAGGTCAGGTGGTCTGGGATTCCTATCTCTCCCAGAACTTTCCAGTTTACTGTGATCCACACAGTCAAAGGCTTTGACATAGTCAATAAAGCAGAAATAGATGTTTTTCTGGAACGCTCTTGCTTTTTCCACGATTCAGCAGATGTTGGCAATTTGACCTCTGGTTCCTCTGCCTTTTCGAAAACAAGCTTGAACATCTGGAAGTTCGTGGTTCATGTATTGGTGAAGCCTGGCTTGGGGAATTTTGAGCATTACTTTACTAGTGTGTGAGATGAGTGCAATTGTGTGGTAGTTTGAGCATTCTTTGGCATTGCTTTTCTTTAGGATTGGAATGAAAACTGACCTTTTTCAGCCCTGTGGCCACTGCTGAGTTTCGAGGATAATAAAATGTGATAATAACCTAAAGGGGACTCTGGATAGGATACCCAGTCATCTTTTACGCTCATGTCAAAGTCTTTCTAACAGCTTTCTCTGACACCAGAAAAATAAGTTTAGCCCATGCATGCAAAGAACTTTATGAAAAATTTGATTGCATTTGCATCAGATTGAGAGATGAATTATTGCAGAAAGAAAGTAAAAGTGTTAGTTGCTCAGTTGTGTCCAACTCTTTGCGACCCCATGGACTGTAGCCCGCCAGGCTCCTCTATCCATGGACTTCTATAGGCAAGAATATTCGAGTAGGTAAGCATTCCCTTCTCCAGGGGATCTTCCCAACCCAGCGATCAAGCCTGGGTCTCTGCACTGCAGGCAGATTCTTTAGTCTGGGCCACCAGGGAAGACCTATCATTGCAGAGCTCTACCCTTTTCTCCTTACAGATGATTCCAGAGAGGGCAGCATGCTGTCAAGTTAGGAAGCAGATCTGGGTCAGGTCCAACTTCACAGCTCTGTCATTGGGTGGCATTGGTCCATTCCCTTCTCTCTGAGCCCATGGTTTCCGACTTACAAGATGAGGCCAATAACACGAGGCTGCAGAAGGCAAAGGACTGGCACCAGGCCTGGCGCAAAGTGGGGTTTCAGGACATGGGGCTTCCTTCCCCACTTTTTAAAACTATCCCCAAAGGCGACTCAAGTCATGTCAGTTGCAGAAGCTGCCCATTTTCGTCCCTTGGCATTTCCAGACCCTTGAGATTCCTAGTGAGTTTTGTCTGTGGAGACCTCCAAAGGCACCAGGAAAAGCCTGTGGCCAAGGTCTTCTTTGGAGAAAAATGGGACCTGGCCCCATGGTGTCACCAAACAGCAGGTCTCTGGAGCTGGGGCAGTGGGGGTGGGAATTCAGTGAGCCAAGCACAGAGCTCAGAAGAGATGTAGTTGAGAGGAGGATATGGAATAAGCCAGGGGTTCCTACCTTTGAGAGGTTGATCAGAGACATCTTTGAGAAACTGCCCCAGAAATATACATGTATGTCAGCTAAAGGACCATAGCAAGCTCTTCTGTAGAAGCGCTAGGTCTGGAATGGGGTGCTCTCTGCAGCCCTTTCCCTCCCCTCAGTGACTGTCTCCAGCTTCAGAGGAATTGGGGGCCAACCTCACAGGAGATGAAAAGGGAATGGCAACCCATGCCAGTATTCTTGCCTGGAGAATCCCATGGACAGAGGAGCCTGGTGGGCTACAGTCCATGGGGTCGCAAAGAACTCACGCTTCACTCACTCACAGGAGACAGACACCCCAAGGTGAGAGGTGGCTGAACAGACCCCGTCCTGTCTCCTGATGGGGACAGGTGAGCAGCTGTGGCCTCGATGGGGCTCAGGCCTCTTAGAGCCTGAGCTTCCTTGTCCACGGTGGCTGCCCTAAGTTTCCAGCACCCAGTCTTTGAGTCCACACAGCGGAGGACCATTGTGGAGGGGAAGTGGTGGTGGGAGGACTTTCGCACAAAAGCCTAGGGCCTTGACCTTCACTTCCCCCAGTTCACAGGCCCCCCAGGGAAGGTAGAGAATGTGGGTTCTGGAGCCAGTTTAAGATTTGTGTCAACCATGAAGATGCGCCCCTCAGCTCTCGTTTTACGTTCGCCTCTTTATTGGCTGAAATGGGCTTCGCCACAGCAGGTGGGCTCCTATCTGGTTGCGGTGGGCCGGCTTTAGAGTGCGCAGGCTTAGTAGCTGTGGCGTAGGTGAACTTGCTCCGTAGCGTGTGGGATCTTAGTTCCGCAACAGGGGTCAGATCTAGATCCCCTGCTTTGGAAGGCAGATTCTTAACCATCAGGGAAGGCTTTCAGCTTGCCCTTCAAAAGATAACCTGCTAGTCAGCTATGTATGAATTTCCTAAGGCTGCCATAATGAAGTACCACAGACTGGGTGGCTTAAAAAACAGTAATTTACTTTTTCGCCATTCTGGAGGCTTGAAGTCTGAAATGAAGGGCTCATCAGGCCACGTTCCCCTGAAGGCGCCAGGGAACGAGGTCCTCTCCTTCCTACCTTCTGGAAGCCTCAGGCACTCCTCGGCTTGTGGTTGCATTATTCTAATGCTCTGTCTTCATGTGATGCTCTCCTTGTGTGCCCCTGTCTTCATATGGCCTTCTTATAAGGACACTAGTCATAGTGGATTGGGGACCCATCCAACTCCCACGTAACCTCTTAATTACATCTGCAACAGTATTTCCAATCAAGTCACATTCAAGGAGTTTGGACTTCAGCACATCTCTGTGGAGGGGTTGGGAGACATGACAACCTACCCATGACAAGCTACCAGGAGTACAGTTAGTGGATCCCCCCTTACTTTAGCACTTTTGCCTAGATGCACTTTCCCTGGGCAGCTCTCAACCAGTGGGAAGAGGCCTTATCAGACCTGGAGCACAATCAGAAAGCCTAATACCATTCTTTTCATCTTCCACAGGCATTGTCTCCCAGTAAGTATTTTGACTCCTTACTGCATCATGGTGTATGTTTGCTGAAGGACCAAAACTGGCACAGAGGTAAGATGGATTAGTTTACTGGATCCCTTGCTGCTGAGGATGCTGCCTCTTCCTGGGGGTATGTGAGGCACAGAAGTCCCTGGTACAAGATGGCAGCTCAGTTGCTAAAGCTTTCATTGGTAATGACTTGGAAGAATGTTTTAGCAGAGGGGACAGCCTGGCCATGCAATGATGCAGGGGTTTGAAAAGCACAGGGACAATACATACAAAGACAATGAATTAATTGGTTGTATTAACTTATACAAGTTATCTCGACCCTTCAGAGAAGTCATGAAAAATTGAGGGCTCATGAAAAACGAAAATGAAGATGAAGGGACTTTTGGGTGGTTTACAAATAAGCCTTTATTTCCTACAGGGAGAGAGCGGCAAGAATTTATGATCCAAATCGGCACTGAATAGTATGGAGCTTCAAAGAGGAAGAATGCTTAGCTGAGGCAAGTCTCTACATTAAGGTCAGGGCCCTAGCTGGGAAAACCTGGGGCCTGACACCAGGGTTGGGGACACCTGTGTATTCTGGTTCCCTAGACTCTGCACTATCAGAGCAGGCAGAGTTGCCCATTCCTCTCAAATAAGAGGGAGCACTCCCTGCATACAGGAAGACACAGCAGAGGTTTCTCCCTCAACTCTGCAATAGAGGTCTTCTCCAGACTCTTCCTCCATCTCCTTTCCTGGTTGCCAGGCTGATAATCGGAACTAAGTTGCGTCATGACCCACCAACGTCTTATCTGGGAGGAAAGGGACTATACCCCACAGCAACTATAGGAAGTATAAATAGGCTGTGTTTTAGGGGTGCTGGATCAAGGGATCCAGAACAGATGACTGGGAAAGGAAGTGTATTTACTTGGGGGTATGGGATTTAACTCTATGGCAAGGACCTGAGGGGAGAGTGCAAGTTTGCTGCTTGAGAAACTCCTAGAAACTTGGAGAAAACGATGGTGTATGTCAAACAGAATTGAAATGCCTGAGTTATCAAGCACAAATGGAGGAAAAAGGATTTAAAGTCTCAGGGAAGCAGATGTGCTAGACTGGATCTATTATGTGATGTCAGAAGACCCATCGGAGGGTGATAGTCCACAGGCAGACCAAGAGGAGACATGATCCTTCAAGTTCGCTGGGAGTGTGTTGGTGGGAGGGCACCAGTGTCACTGAGCTCAATGGCAGCTCTCTCCTTTGCAAGAGGAGTTGATGGTAGAAGATGCTGGTAGAAAGAGACTGTCCTGGAGCTCGGCCTTTGGGGAGCAATGGGGATGATGGCTCCTACAAAAGCCAGAAGGTCCCAATTATTGTTAAGCTAGCATACTTAGGGTGGTAGCCAACAGAGCCTGACCTGCAGAAAAAGCTGCGGAGACAGTTAATGGACTAAGTTACCTGACCGGCAAAATAGATGAGTAATCAGTGAGAGTATCATCAAAGGAACGCAAGCGTTTAAGCAGTAGGTCTAAGATTGCTCCCATAGAATGTCACAGTCCTTTGCCCAGTTTTGGGCCTGATCCAGATTTTAGATTTTTGTGTTAGTAGAAGGGAGAACCTATTGTGCCTCAGGAGGAATTAATTGGTTGTACTAAGTTATCTTGACCCTTCAGAGAGATCATGAAAAGTTGATGGCTTAAGAAACAAAAATGAAGCATGAAGGGGCTTTTGGGTGGCTTACAAATAAGTCTTTATTTCCTGCAGAGGGAGAGCAGAAATAATTTATGATCCAAATGAGGATTGAACGGCAAGTGCATCCTCTAAGGAGCTCCCCAGTCCTTCCCTAAGGAGACTGATGGCTACTTATTCAGAATCAATTTACACTTGAAATGAGAATACCCGGACACTTCTAGGACTATTGGACCCAGGGTCTGAGTTGACACTGACTCCCAGAAACTGGAAGTGTCATTATGGACCCACTCTGAAGGTCAAGTAGTAATGGAGTCCTCATCAGGGTCCAGCTTATAGTAGACCCGCTCGGATGTGAGACCACTGACCACTCATTTCTCTGATCTCTGAATGTTTAATGAGGCTTGACATACTGGTATATAATGTAATTCTTACATGAGGCCTTTGACCTGTGAAGTAAGAGTTATCACAATGGAGAAGGCCAAGTGAAAGCCTCTGAATCTGTCCTCCTTCCTCTCCATACCCAACTCCCCACCAAGAGAGTAAATCAAAATCAACATTGTATCCTAGGGGAGGTGGCAGATATTAATGCTATCACTTAGGTATCTCAAGATACAGGAGTGGTGGTCCCTATAATTTCTGTGTTTAATTCATCAGTCTAGGCCTGGCAGAAACCAGATGGATCCTAAAGTGTGACTGTAGACAACTGGAAGTTCTACTGAACAGTAGCTCCAAATGCAGCTGCCATGCTCAACTAGAGTCTCTGCTCCAGGAGATTAACATGGCTTCAGGTTCATGGTGTGCTGCTGTTGACTTGATCAATGTGCTATTTTCGATTCCAATCAGCAAAGATCAGAAACAGTCCACATTCACATGTGATAGACAAGAATATGCATTCATAGTTTTATCCCAGGGCCATGTTAATTCTCTTGCTCCTTATCACAGTATAGTCCAAAGAGCTGTGGACCACTGGGGCACCCTGCAGAGCATCACATTGACCTGTGAGATTGCAGACGTCATACTAACCAGAAGGAAGAGCAAGAGCTGGCTTGTACACTGGAGGCTTTTGTTCTAGAGAGTGGGAGACAAGCCTTGCAAAGATTCATGAATGGCTGCCTTTTGCTTTTTACTATAAAGGAGGAAGCATAGTGCCAGTTAGGCCATTTTGGGTTCTGGAGGCACACATTCCGTACCTGGAGATCCTGCTCCAGTCCATATACGGAGTGACATGAAAGGCTCCCAGCTTTGAGTGGGGCCCGGAACTGGAGAGGGCTCTGCAGCAAGGCTGCAGGGCAAGCAGCTCAGCCACTTGGGCCAGTAATCCAGCAGATCTGCTGCTGGAGGTGCCAGTGTAGAAAAAGAGGTGGTGTGAAGTTTATGGTGAGTCCCAGAAGAAGAATCACAGTACAGGCCCTGGGATGAGGGTGGAGGGCTTGGTCACTCAAGGTGATAGCTCAGGGGAGGGGAGGGGGAATTCAAAGTGGGCATTGTAGGAGGCAGATGATGAGCGCCAATTGAAACTCTAAGATCAGCTCTAATGATGGGAGCTGAAGTTTGTTCCACTAACTTCCCTTTCCCAAGTCTCTCCCCTTCAGGAGGAGCAGTCCACAGGAAGCTTGGAGAAGTGTATCCCTGCAGGGAAAAGGTGGACTGAGTGAGCCAGGGGGGTGCCATACACAGAGCTCCCTGCAGTGAAGAGCGTGCCACTGACCTGCGAGGGGAGCAGAGGTGACAGCTTCCAGCTGTAGAGACTTCAGGCTGAGGCTGTGCTCTCTGGGCAGATCTAAGCCAATGAGAATCACGTGGGTTCTAGGATCTGGCCATTTCTACCCAGTGTGGGACTCTTTTTGATGGGCAGTCTTTGCTCGGGAGCTCCCATCGTGTCGGCGTGGTTTGCATCACAGTCTGCCAGCAGCCTGAGTGACTTGTGTGGTCTGGGATCACAGCAGCCAGCCTGGGTTTTTGGTGTCCACTGATGTATCTGGACAGTAAGAGAGTTGTCCTGGTTCCCTTGGGAAGGCCACACCTTCTACCTGAACAGCCTCTGGAAGTTAAAAGGGCATGGACTTCAGACAGACATACTTGGGCTCCAATCCTATCTTCTTCATTGACAGGTCATGGAGCTTTGGTCTCTGGGCTTTCTGAAGAGGCCTCATCTTTATCATCTCTCAATTCCACTCTCTTTCTCATCCACATCACAGGCCCAGCTAGAGTCCTTTAGGAGCAGATTCTCTGCCAGGAACTGCCAGTGAGTTATTGAGGAAAAGTCTCTATTTCCAAGACCACTCACTTTCTCTCTGCCCCCTCATCTCCATACACACACAACTCAGAATACCTGCCTCCTGTAATTCTCAGAAGGATACAGGCACTCAGACATCAAGGGTGAAACTGAGCGAGCTTTCTTGAGTTCCCACTTTGTATCAGATCCTGAGCTGGGTACTTTTCTTAATAACTTTCATAGGAACCCAGTGAAGCGGGGTCTGTTATTTTGAGCACACTGAGGCTCAGTGGAGAGTTGGGATGGGCCCCTAGTCCATTATCCTCCAAGCCCAATGCTCCTCCTATAATGCAAATATGGCTGGATGAGGTCCCTGCCCAAATCTGTAAAGACAGAGATCTGAGAAACCTGATTCATCACTAGGGAACTTGGGAGCCAGGGCCATAGTGAGCCCAGCCTGCTGTGGCTTGTGGTGTTTATGTGCTGGAGGAGGCAGAGGGAGGAGATCTTGGGGTCAGAGAAGTCACAGTAGGCCCGGAAGGCTTGCTGGAGAGTTTGGGATAAACAGCTCTTTAAATCACAGCAAAAATAATTAAAACAACATAACTGCAATTTGTTAAATCCTTACTATGTGTAGGGTTAACAAACAAGATCTCATTGAACCCTCCCAGCAATTCTGAGAGCGGAGAAATTGTTATCTGGAATTATTTGTTTGGGCCTGTGTGGCTCCAAAGCTCATGGACTTTCCTGTTGTTTTTTTTTTAATACTTATTTATTTGGCTGCTCCAGGTATTAGTTGCAACACGCAGGATCTTTGCTGTGTCACGCAGGTCTCTAGTTGTGGCGCATGGGCTTAGCTGCCCTGAGGCATGTGGGATCTTAGTTCCCGGACCAGGGATCGAATCAGCATTCCCTGCATTGCAAGGCAGATTCTTACCCTCTGGTCCACCAGGGATGCCCCTCATGCACTTCCCTTGGTGCAGCTCTGCATCTCCCTCGATGATGACTGACGGGCCCTCGCCCCAACAGACCATGCCACGGCCAGGTGCCTGTCTGGCTCCCACTCCTCCCTTGCTCGGGCTCCTCACAGCCAGCCCCAGATTTGTGGCTTAGACCATGGAAAGGATAAACCCTTCCTAGGTATAGCTGAGGCCCATCTCGCTGAACCACTGAGACCTAAAGAAGATGGAAGAGACTTTTGAACTCTGTTGAGAACGAGAGAGGAAAAGAGAAAAAAAAGGCACAGGCTCAATCTTTATAGAACAGAACAGCATGTTACAGAACAGAACATAATTCAGCGGACCCTACCTTCTCTATGAAGAAAAACACTCTCCAAACCAGAGAAGCAGGACAATCCCGGATACCAGTAAGTTCAAGATTTAGCTACCCCCCAGCTTCCTTTGCTTTGTTCCAGGCCCGTCTGGGCAGAGATGGGTCATTCCAGGGGCCCTTCTGGGGAGGTGAGAGTTTCCAGGAAGGAATTTATTAAAAAAATGCTGCTTCAATTTGAGCATGGGAAAAATATGGTACATTGAGCTTATGATAATCCTAGGCAAAATTCCAGAAGTTCCTTTTCTAAGAAGGGATTATTGGAAGCCAAGATGGGTTCATGTAGGTCAAGGCATACCTAACTCTCCAGATTTCCCCTTTAGGAAGGACTATCCGAGCACACTGTGGGAAAAGCACCACGGATACAGGATCTTAAGACTTTGCTGTTATAAGAACTGCATTGAGAAGGAAAAAAAGAGAGTTCATCAGCCAGGGTCTGGAATCTACCACACCCCATTTCCTTATACATCAAAATTATAGGCTCCTCGTTATAGCAGAGTAGACTCAAGTGCTGTTAAAACTTATCTCGTGGTTGACAACAGAGGAGGGGACTTGGGACACATGAGTGAAGAAGTTGAGACGTTCTGAGATGACGATTGTTGGTAACATACATTTGAGAGACAGTGATAGTGTTTGTGTGATAAAGCACTTAGGATCTAGAAAGTTGTAGCATGTCCATGAGACCAAAGTGTCAAGAATCCCTTAGAATATGTGGCATGGATTATGGAGGAGCCAATTTTCTTGTCAGGTACCAGTAGCACTGAGGTCAATTTTGCTGTTGATGAGGTTTTTGAAATGCCTTCCACACATATCTTTGGCAGTCAGTGGAGGAATATGGACCCAATCGTAGGGTAACTCAGCCTTCACATGGCTGGTTGAGGCCCTCTGCCCAGGTAGGAGGAACAGGTTGATTCTGTGAAGTAGGACACTGCCTCTTATAACCCAGAGTATCAGCAGCATGGTCCTTCCACTAGAGTTCACTGGTGTCTACAAGTGCCCCAAGCAGAGGAAGAGAATGTGAGTCTAGTGTGTAAGAGGAAAATCCTTCTAGGTGCCCCTGGTCCAAGATTGGTCCTGCACTAACCTCCCCTTGACTGCATGGCATGCTTGTCTCTATTCTGGAACCCATGGAGTGGAGAGGTTCTAAGTTCATGCTCTGGGATCACACCGCCTCTTAACCTGCGCCCTCCCATCCTGTTTCAGTCTCAGCTCTGCCATTTACTGGCTGGGTGACCTTAGACAAGTTAGTAATTGATCTGTGTCTCATTTTTTTTTTTCCATCTGAAAATGGGGATCATTGTGATGCCTTATTCATGGAGTTGGGGCTTCTCAGGTGGCACAGTAGTAAAAGAATCTGCCGCTCAGTGCAGGAGATGCAAGAGACGCAGGTTCGATCCCTGGATTGGGAAAATCACCTGGAGTAGGAAATGGCAGCTCACTCCAGTTTTCTTGCCTGGAAAACTCCATGGACAGAGAAGCCTGGTGGGCTACAGTCCATGGGGTCACAAAAAGTCAGACTGAGCTCACACACACACTCATGGAGTGAGAGGATTGGTTTTCACTTTAGTTTTGGCTTGTGGCCGACAGTAAGAAGTACATTCTACATCAATTAATACACACACATACACACACACGTGTGTGTATAACTGGAAAAAGTTGATGATTTATGGTATTTTCTTTTCTATTCTGTTCTTCTGTTAAACAAACTGATGATTGAGAACCACTAAATTGATTTTCACTAGTTACACGGATTTGAAAAACACTGGGTTAAGGTCTTTCTGGAGTATTGTGTTCAGATCCCGAAGCTATACTTTTCTTAACTACGTCTCGTTTTAAGAGGACTGTTTTCAGGGACAGGATGTCCAAAAGAGAATGGGGGCGGTATTTCATTCCACTGTTCTTTCTCTTTCTTCTTTTTCCAGCCTCCAATCCACTCTGTCATTTGGTTATTTCTTCATCCATTTACCCATTTATCATAGGTTTTAGCACCTGTTTCATCTGGTTAGGAGACTCCAGGAGAGATTTGCTCTGTAAATCATATGAGAGAGGAACTAGACCTTTTCCTTGCAGTCCCCTAAGCAGAACTGGGATTTCTGGGTGAAAGTGACAGAGAAGTAAACTGGGGTATCATTAGGAAGTGTATTCCAGTCTTGGATACAACTGGGCATTGGGTCTGGCTGCCCGTGAGACTTCTCTGTAAGTGAGGGTTCAGAGGTGGGAGGAATGGAACCGTGAGGTGACTTCCAGTGTTGGGCAGAGGGTAGGCTGAGGTTGGTTCCTCACCCCTTGCTCCACTGATCCTGCGGTTTGCTTTCCTCACTGCAAGGGCTGCTGTGGCTATGGGAAAGAAACCATCTAGCTGGGGTTCTGTACTCCCTACCTGACAGCTAAAGCAACTCCATTTCCGTTTTACACAGTGGGATTCTCTGTATCAAAGAGAAGAAGGGCAGGAGACATGTTCCAATGATGCTAAAAAAATTTTTTTTTTAATCTTTAAACTAGGAGCACATTAAGTCCTTGTGAGTCTTAGAAGTAATCATTTCTAGATTCTGGGACTCATTTTTTCCCTTAAAAACAAGTCCATTAAAATTACAGCATAAGCCTTTGTTTTGCACTCTTCAATCTAGATATAATTGAGAGCGAGAGTTAAAGAATGACGAGGCTGGCGGGATAATGGATGGAGGTGTTATTTGTGTTGGTGGTTTTTCTTCTCCTCGTCCCTCCTCCCTATCCGGCCATCCTCCCTGCCAGGCAGAGAGCAGAGAGCCAATGGCTCTCCGCTCCATCACCTCAGGGGGTGTTGGTGAGGCTGCAATTCCAAGTCTCCAGTAGATAACTGGTCTTTCAGGCTTTTGTTGATTGAAAGCCTGAGATTAGGGAGAGGGCTGTGATGAAAGACAGGGAAGGAGGAGTCAAAGGGGGGTGGCTGGGTAGGCTCTGGGAGGAATGAGGAACCAGCAGAATTAGGGAGCGCAGTGTCTGCCGTGGTGTTCCCTTAAGGAGGCCCAGCCCCAGGCATCCATGTTTCTTTGATCCCCAAAACCACAGTGCTATCAGCCTCTGGTGGGTATTTGGAGATAGTCTGCAGTGCTTCTCAAACAGTAACGTTCATGTGAATCACCTGGGGATCTTGATATAACACAGATTCCGATTCAGCAGGCCTGGAGTGGATCCTGAGACTTTGCTCTTCTAACAGGCGCCCTGGGACTCTGATAAGGCCTGTCCTCAGACCACACTTGGAGCTACAAAGAGCTCCAGAGGTTGTTCCCTTGTTCTCTGGACATAACCTAAGCCTTTGAGACCCTTATGCCTCCTTACAACAGGGAAGACCTTCCCAGTAATAACGGGACTGGAATTTTCCATCAGCATAGCGTAAAGAGATGCGCCGTTAGTTTTGATTTGGAAGAATCACAGGCAGCTTTGAACTTGTGACTGCAAACCCATAGGCCCCTTGCAGGTTAGGCTGCATCTCCATGGGAAATTCGAGGGTCGAGGCTGAAATCTAACTGCTGTTTCTTCTCAGGTGAGAAATCACAGTTCTTTGGTTTTCTGAGAGGCACTTGAGGCAGGAGAAGAGCCCTCTTGCATCCCCCTCTTTCCCACCCCAGGCTGGGTGGTGGGTGGTGGTTAAATCCCTTACTAGTTGCTTATCTGTATCTATCTGGGAGGAATTTTATCTGCTCCCTGTCTTGCTTTGCTTAGAGGCACAGAGTCCATCTGTCTGTGTCCTCTCCACTAGCCTGGGATAAGAGATAACTCTAGGAGCCTCAAAGGAATGCAATGAACACAGCAGGCTCCTCTGTTTCTTTGTCTCTTTGGGAACTGGTGTTAGTATCAATCAACCCTGTTTACCTATTCATCTCTGCTTCGTTTGCTTGCTTTCATGGCTTACCTGGGAATATATATTATTTTGCAAAGAAAAAAAAGCTAACACTTAGCCTGCCAACCTCAGGGAAACTCTTATTAAAAGGGACTCTGCCTCCTTTCCTCAGAAGGCCTAAACACACATTTTTAAAAGGAACAGTCTGTAAGTGCTCCTTGCCTAGAAAGTAACTCCTTGTGTTTACATAGCTTTTTAGACTTTGGAAACGATCTGGCATTAATCAAGCATCTACTTGTGCTGGGACAGCGTCCTGTTTAATCTTCCCAACAACTCCTACAAAGAGGTATTATTATTCCTTCTCTGTGTATCCACCAAGATCTAAACAAATAAGCCTTCCTTGTTCAAGCAAAAGCCATAGAAACAAAAGCAGAAGTATTCATTGCAAGCAAGAAAAAATGAAGTGTCAAGGCACAGAAAGCCAGAAACCTGCCTCCCTGGTGACTAGGGATGCCCAGAGCGGGGGTTTCACCCTTCTCTTGATAGATGTGATCATGGAAAGTTCAGGGGTGATGATGGTGAGAAGGCAGTTTCCAAGCCCCATGGAGGGATTTCTTTGGATCTTTCTTTGGATTTTCAGCAAGTCAGTTCTCAGGGAGGTGGGAAAGTCATGTTGAGCACATTTCAGCTGTGGCAGGAACCGGGGTTTGCATCTGAAGAGGTGAGAGAAATAGCACCAGGCTGTGCCCAGGCATGGAAAGCAGGTAAGAAGTCCTGTCTGACAGCTCTAGCATCAGGATTCCTGGAGTCTAGCTCAGCAGTTCCTACTGACCAATGGCCAGGACCTTCCAGGCTCTACACCTCTGTTTTCCCTTCAGCAAAATGGAGTGTTTAGACAGGATGCTTGCTCTTCAAGGGCTGAAAGCTTCTGATTTTCCAGCTTGAGTTTGGTTTCCTTGCCTGAGAGGCTGCTGTGACCTCTATATGTTTTCTATATGGGGTGGAGATGGTGATGTGAAGCAGGGGACACACACACACACACACACACACACACACACTGGGATTATCATATGGTAGGTGCTGGGGATGCAACAATGAGCAAGATGGACACAATTGTCCTTGACCTCATGGAGTCATGAAAGGCAGACACCAAGCAAGTAATTCAACAGTTATGTCTTCAATGATGTTAGGACAGAGACCAAAGTGATGGGAAGGAGCAAGTGTGTGGAGGGCAGAGGGTTCCAGGCAGAAGGAGCAGCGTGTGCCAAGGCCGTAGGCAGAAACAAGATTGCCACGTTGGTAGGCACGGAAGAAAGCCTGAGGGGCACAGGAATGCGGGGCGATGGATGGGCAGTGATACCTCTTGCATAGTCTGGTTCCTGCTACGGAGTTCTGTTTGGAGTCAAGAGACTGGGCTGGGGGTCCCTTTGCTTCTTCTCTGCTCACCCCATCACACATGCACACGTGCCTGCCCTCCGTGCTCATACACACACACCAGCCTTGGGGAGGCTTGGCTATCGCTGGGCAGGGGCTTTGTGGCTGATCATTCCAGGCAGGAAAAACTCTGTACTTCTCCCCCCACATCGACCGGTGGAGGGGACCTTGGGGTCTCGCCCAAGGAAAGGAAGCACTGCTTCCTGGTTTATGTGAGATGGGAAAGACTTGCCCAAGAACAATGGCGTTTTCGTAAAACACCACTTTGTTCTGGTGAGACCAGGAGGGGATTTCCTTCGGGACCTAGCCTGGTCCCATTGCCCGGGCCTGCCAACCACAACAGCCACATGGCGTTCTCTGGGACCAGTCTTTCATCTGAAAGGTTTGGTCGCACACAGCCCTGACTGCTTAACCCTTCACATCCCACCCCACCCAGGCAGCAGCATCTCAGGGCTCCAGGAAGTCTCTCTGGAGATCCTGGGACATGCTGGTCAGGGGAGTCTATTGGAGACACCAAGAGATGACTTGCAGCCTCTGTTTTTCTCATTTGAAGGGACCTTCTAGAAAAAGGGCTCAGATTTGTCCTAGGAGTGTCTCAGTTCAAAACACCTTTCAAGCACCAGAGTCAAAGTTCCTTCTTTTATAGGTGGGGAAACTGGGGCAGAGAAAAGGAAGTGAGTTTGCTAAGGCCACACAGAGAGTTAGTGGTGGAACCAAGGCTGAGATCTAGGGCTCTCAGACCAGCCCTCTTGCTACATTCTGTTCTGTTCTTCTAGAGCAGAACCAAAGTTGGGTAAGGGAAGGGATCAAGTCTACTTTGGACAGACAGACACATCTACAGAGCCCCAGAATGTCTGAGGGAGGTACGGAGGGCAAAGGGTGTGTGGTGTTGGGAGCTGGACTCCTTGATGTCAGACAGTAGGGGGTGACTCCTGTAACCAAACGCTCCTGTTTTTCAGGCATGCATGGCTGTTCCTCTGTGAATCGCTAAATGGACCATTTTAGCAAACAATCAAGCCTGTTCAGAGGAGGACATTAATGGGAAGTGAGTGGGCAAATAATTATATAGTCAGAACAATAAGTTAGAAGAACTCTGCTTTCCTTCAACGGTTGTTTTCGATTCTGCCTGGCATAGAAACAGGCTCAGGTAAAGAGCAAATGCTTCTCATGTTCATGAAGAGGTGATGGTGGTGGCAGTTTGGGGGTGATGGAGCATTCGTGTTGGGGAAGGTATTCTGACCGCTCCGTGGCGACCGTCTCAGTTATAGAGATGGTGGTATACAGATGTTGGTAAGACCACGTTTAGTGGTGTTGACTGAAGTTATGGTGACATTGGCATTGTTTACAGTTATGGTAGCTGATGGTGATGTTGGCATTGGTGTCCACCATCGGTGATGTCTCGTGTTGAGCAGAGTTATGGTGAGGATAGAAGTTGTAATGGTGGCAGTGGGTAAAGTGGCAGTGATGACGGTATTGATTATGGAGGTGGTAAGAGTGATCGTGATGGTGTTGGGCATAAATGATGTTGGTGCTGGTGATCGTGGTAAAGGCAAGGGTGCTACCGGAGTTGCAAATGATGGTCGTACTTTTGGTGGTAAAATGACAGCTGCCTTGGAGAGTGGTGGCCGTGAGAGTGCAGCTGGCATAAGAATGGTGTGATGCTGTTAGTCAAAGTGATTTTACTGATGTCTTATGCTGGTGGTGATGAGACTGATATTGGTGGCAGTACTTTTTCTATGGTCTTGGTGACACCCGCTTATCTTAGCTGATAGAACTGACCACCGGAAGTGGTGCTGGTACAGGCGGTGGCAGCAACAGTGAATGTACAGTAGCCTCGCCATCAGGCAGTGGTGACGGTGATGGTCCCGGTGATAGTGGCAGGAATAGGGAGGGTGGAGGCAGGGATGACGAGCAGAATGGTGTTGACTACCCCAAGAGTGGCACTGCAGCTAGCAGGCTCCCCTAGATTACCTGAGCTGCCCGCAGCCCTCCTCTCTGGACCTGACAGTGTGGCTGGATGTGGGGAAAAGATGCCCTATATTCCCCAAGCCCTCCTTCCTCCTGAGGCAGTCCTGGTGAGGACTCGTTATCTGTGCTGGAGGAAGTGGCTGTCTATGGGGGCCAGTGGGGATGGCCTGAGAAACAGGTCTGTTGCTAGCAAAGGGGGCAGGGCGGGAGGCTCGGGACTGCTGAGCTGGTGAGAAGAAAGGGAAAGAATCAGAAGAAAATTAAACTTGTCTTTACATTAAGGAAAACTATCAACAATGATGCTGTTTAGATGCCCTAAAATCAACATCTGAATAAAAGACAGACAATACGACTAGTTTATTTTCTCAGCTGTAGGAGAGATAAAAATGATACACTTCCCATGGATCTGATTTTTTTTGTTTGTTTGTTTGATTGGACTTTAGGTGCACAGAGTTGAGTCCTCTCTGCCAGTTTAATTTTTCCCCTCTTCCCAGATCCTGTTCTTATTCCGTACTTCCTTCCTCAATCTAGGAATCCACTCCAATATGTATTTTAAAAATATGTCCTTAAAAATATGTTTGTCTTGGGACTTCCCTAGCGGTCCAGAGGCTAAGATGCCGTGCTCTCAATGCAGGGGGCCAGAGTTCAATCCCTGGTTAGGGAACTGGATCCCACATGCTGCAACTGAAGATCTTGCATGCTGCAACTAAGACTCAGTGCAGTCAAATAAATACATAAATATATATTTTAAAAAGCATTTGTCTTTATAAATATGCCTTGGGGAGTTCACTTGCAAAAATGATACTGGGCCATAAATCTTTCTGGTCCCTAATTTTCTTACTCAACACCATGATTCTGAGGTCTGTCCAAGTTCCTGGAGGTAGGTTGCTCTGTTCCTTCTTGCTCCTGCATAGTAATGCATTGGAAGCATCCACATGCTTCCCTCACTCTTCCCCCCGAGCGATAGACGCCTCACCAGCGCAGCCTCACAGCATTGCTGAAGCATTAAGCAGAAAGCCCTTAATGCTGAGCTTGTCCAAAGTTCCCATCCCCTGTAGTCAGCTATCATTACAGGAATATTATGATTGTTTCTATCTGTCCTCTAGGCTACATAGTTTCCATAACCTTTAATAATCAGTTGCACAAGTGCCTCTTGTTGATTCTTCATTATGATGTAACACAATTTTCTTCCTCACATACCGCTGACGCTTGCAGTGACCCATGGCCAGTGCTGGGTACAGGATCAAAGAGATGACTTTCATGAGGCCCCATGTTCTCCAGGAGCTGTCTCTTATACACATCTGTGCAGGGGCTCACGTAGCTGGCAGAGCCAGGGCTGTACTTCCTGCTGACTCAGCACAGCAGGCTGGGACTGATTCTTTTGGACTAATGTGTCTTCTCCCCAGGATTAGCTCACTCAGCTCTGGCGGGGAAAGCAAGAGGGAGGTGGCCTCTCCCATCTCCCCGGGCTTAGGGGCCCTTGGGGAGGCTATGGGCAGACTGACCCTGTGTGTCCTTGACCTCGTTTGCAGTGGGCTCCCATTTGACTGGCAGGAAGCCAGGGTCCCCAGGTGCCAAGGAATCCAGTACCCTACCCTCCACCTCCTAGCCCACTCCACATAACAGATTTACCCTGGAGAATGCAGCATGTCATGGGAGTGGGGAGAGGAAGCCCTGGAACGAGACTATCTAAGGTCAACTTCCGTGTCCCCCACATGTTCACTGTGTGACTCTGGGACAGTCACTTGCCCTCTCTGCATCTTGGCTCACCAATTGTGAGATGTGGCAGTGACCGCGCAGCTCATAGGCAGTGGTGGGATCAGCTGTGTTAAGGCCTACAGAGTGTTGGAGGTGTTGATATGGAGTGGGGATTCAGAAAGTACTTGCTTTTATTCATTTACTGAAAATTGAGTCACTTTAAGACTCTTAAACTCTCTGAGTCTTAGTTTTCTCAGAAGCAAAATGGGGATAATCTTTAATGTGCCTACTTGATATGAGAATTGAAAAGGAAGAAACAGATGAAGGCGTCAGCAGTTATTGTGCCTGCTGTTGGTACGAGGGCCAGTGCAGAGCAGGGCTCTCACATCACATGGGATTTGGGAATCCCTGAAGCGACGGATGCTAACCTGTGGCTCCAGGAACTTGTGCCAGGGCCAGCTGCCTCCTGATAATGGAAGTAACACTTCCTCGTGATGGGAGGATTTGAAGAGATCGGCCATCTAGTTTTTTAGCCCTTTGCCCTTCTCCCCCTGCCCCAGCCCTGGACACACGCCCAGGATAGGGGTGGAGAAAAAAAGAGAGTGTTCTAGGAGAGTCCACCCATTCTTCAGGCTTCTGAGAATCTTGTTACTTCATCCCTACCGCTCTCTCTGTTTCTCTTCCTTCCCTTCCTCATTCACTCATTCATTCATTCCTATGCAGGATATGAAGGTTGTGGGGTCTGCCCTTGTTTCAAGGTTCAGTCTAGTTCAGGCTTCAATCAGGGCCTCACTGAATGATTCTTAGAGTAAGAACCAGAGAATAAGACGAGGATTGCGAGGGAGGAGAAAAAGAAGAAAGGGAAAGAATCAGAAGAAAATTAAACTTGTCTTTACATTAAGGAAAACTATCAACAATGATGCTGTTTAGATGCCCTAAAATCAACATCTGAATAAAAGACAGACAATATGACTAGTTTATTTTCTCAGCTGTAGGAGAGATAAAAATGATACACTTCCCATGGATCTGATTTTTTTTGTTTGTTTGTTTGATTGGACTTTAGGTGCACAGAGTTGAGTCCTCTCTGCCAGTTTAATTTTTCCCCTCTTCCCAGATCCTGTTCTTATTCCGTACTTCCTTCCTCAATCTAGGAATCCACTCCAATATGTATTTTAAAAATATGTCCTTAAAAATATGTTTGTCTTGGGACTTCCCTAGCGGTCCAGAGGCTAAGATGCCGTGCTCTCAATGCAGGGGGCCAGAGTTCAATCCCTGGTTAGGGAACTGGATCCCACATGCTGCAACTGAAGATCTTGCATGCTGCAACTAAGACTCAGTGCAGTCAAATAAATACATAAATATATATTTTAAAAAGCATTTGTCTTTATAAATATGCCTTGGGGAGTTCACTTGCAAAAATGATACTGGGCCATAAATCTTTCTGGTCCCTAATTTTCTTACTCAACACCATGATTCTGAGGTCTGTCCAAGTTCCTGGAGGTAGGTTGCTCTGTTCCTTCTTGCTCCTGCATAGTAATGCATTGGAAGCATCCACATGCTTCCCTCACTCTTCCCCCCGAGCGATAGACGCCTCACCAGCGCAGCCTCACAGCATTGCTGAAGCATTAAGCAGAAAGCCCTTAATGCTGAGCTTGTCCAAAGTTCCCATCCCCTGTAGTCAGCTATCATTACAGGAATATTATGATTGTTTCTATCTGTCCTCTAGGCTACATAGTTTCCATAACCTTTAATAATCAGTTGCACAAGTGCCTCTTGTTGATTCTTCATTATGATGTAACACAATTTTCTTCCTCACATACCGCTGACGCTTGCAGTGACCCATGGCCAGTGCTGGGTACAGGATCAAAGAGATGACTTTCATGAGGCCCCATGTTCTCCAGGAGCTCACAGGTTTAGGAGATGGACAATTCAGGGCAGAGTGGGATGCAAAGCAGTCAGTAGTCAGCTCTGCTGGTGGAGGGCAGGGCCCCTTAGAGTAGGGTTTAACAAGTTGAGGAGGAGATCATCAGGTGGATGGGAAGGGGGAGAAATGGGGCAGAGTTGGTTCCAATAGAAGGAACACCCTAAGCAAAGGGTCAGAAGCATGAAGAAGCTCGGCACTTTTAGAAAAAGTCATGGTATTGATATAACTGAGGAAAAGGAAATGAAAAGGGAAGAGGCAAGAGGCAACAGCTGTGTTTGTTGAGTTCTTACAACATGCCAGGCATTGTTGAAGCAGATAAGTACACAACCTCATTTAAGCCACACAACAGCCCTTGGAAGATACCACTACCATTGCCCTTTGACAAGAACAGAAATGGAGGTCCAGAGAGGTTAGTAACTTGCCCACAGACACATGTATTTTAAAAATATGTCCTTAAAAATATGTTTGTCTTGGGACTTCCCTGGCGGTCCAGTGGCTAAGCTTTAAGTGGGATCCCTAAGAAATGAAGCCAGGCTGTCTGGGTTCACAGTCACAATGTTATGACCTCCAAATGATGAGGAAGGTGAGGAGCTTGGTGAGATGGCAGAAGAATGTACTGGAACCTCATGTGAGAGCCAGGCATTGTGGTGTGAGCCTGTGAGAGGGGAGTGTGTGAGGGGTGTGCTGCAAGCGTTATAGGTGGGTGAATGCAAATATCTGTGTGCATGAGTGTGTCCACATGGCTGTGCTTGAGTGTGCCAGGGGAGACGTTTCTGTGCTACAGGGCAGGTCCCACGAGGACTAGGTGAGTGTGTGAGTGAGAGTGTTGCCTGTAAATGTGGGAATCTCTGGCTGCCCATGGGGGTCTGGGCGTGTGTTCTGCGGGCATGAGAGTGGGCCTTGGTGTCCTGCCATGCTGAGGCCCTAGGGAAGCTGTCAGAGACCATCAGCGTGGCCTGTTGTGAGGGGTCTGGGCTTGGCCTTAGAAGCTAAAAGGACGCACATCAAAGGCAGTCTGAGCCTGGGACCAGTGGGGCAGAATAATTTAATGAAGGTCCAGGAGGGAGGCTGTGGCTGGTGGGGAGTGGGAGGGGCTGCCGGGATGTGCCTGGGGCAGCTCCCAGGCTCTACCGCCAAGCACGTGGGGTCTGTCTGCAAATGTGTCAGGGAGGGGACGGGCCACACTGGGCACCTGGCCACGCTGCCCTCTTTCTCTAGCCAGTGGGAGAGCTGCTTCTGAAGCCCAAGTTCAAAGCTCCCCACTCCTGCCTGGATGCCAACCTAGCTCCCAGTTTCCTGGTTTCAGAGGAACGAGGATGCCAAGTCAGGCATTTTCATCTTTCAGGCCATTCTGACATTTCCATGAGCTGGAACACACAGAGAGTCCTTTCCTGGTCAACTCGTCTAAGCCCCTCGCCTTACAGAGGTTGTGTGTGAGTGTGTTTGTGTGCTGTCCTTTTGTGAGGGGCTTGGGTCAGAAAGAGAAATGTAGGAGGACCTAATGTCATCAGCTTTTCTCTGCAAGATGTGGGTAGAGAAAGGAGGGGTTTGGGTAGGGTAGGAGAAGGGGCCGAGGATGAGCATGCATATGAGGACAGAGTGGCCCTCGCCAGGGAAGAGTTGTGATGGGAGAAAGCAGAACTCTGTACTTGTCACTGGGAGTCATGGGCAACAGGCACGCAGCCCCTTTGGTCCAGTGACCACAGTGTGAGAGCGTCTCCAGGAGGCTCCTGTGACAAACGCCTTTTCATGGCAAGAGTCTCCCGTGGGTCTTAGGCCCATCTACAGGGTAAGGCTCAAACTCCTTTGCTCCCCATGTAGGCTTCATCCAAATTCAGGGTCTATCATCTGAACCCATCCATAAATCAGTGTTTTTGGCTGTCATGGATTGACACATATTCTTGAACAGAAATGCTTTCAACAGGACATGGACTCTCCTATTAGACACAAGCCCCACCACTCTCTGTTGTTCACACTCCTGTTTGTCTATCTACACCACCTGCTTATCACCAGAAAGCACTTGAATTTGGGACCCTTGAACTTGAGCTTTTCGAGGGAGAGGCTTGTACATTCTGTGTATCATCATCTAGCACATAGTAGATATCGATAAATATATGTTGAATAGCTGACTTCAACTGGCCTCATTTCTTGTACCTCTAGCCCACCCTCCACTCCTCCACTTCAGTGCACACTCATGCTAGTCTCCATTCCCTGAAACACAATTTTTCATCTGAAAAAAAGTATCTTGGTGAATTCCTACTCACCACTTCAGACCCAGATCAAGTGGCCCTACCACTGGTCCAAGGTGGCTGCACCCTGCCCCAAGCTCCCATATGCTATGTCTGTCTCTATGTGACAGCCCCCTCAGCCCCAGCATTGTAATTGTTTGTTGATGTGTCTGGTCTGTCCAGCTCAGAGCATCTGTTAGAAGACTTTGACAGCTGTCTCTGTTCATGGACTAGCGTTTGGGATTAGTCTGTATTAGATATATACATTAGTTGGCTTACCAACTTTGGTAAATCCCATTAGCAGCTCTGGGTGCTTTGCCCCCAAATCCTGGCGTCTTGATCCTCATCTTCATTGGGTGTTGGAAGAGGCCTCATGACTCAGGGTCTGGCCCTTTCAGAGAGGAACATCCCTAGTGTGGCTCCAGGCGGAAGAAAAATATTAGCTTGCAAGCTGGGACCAGTTTTGCCGCCAGCCTGGCCTAGCCAGGCCACTCCTGGCCCATGACTCGGCACTTTCTGGGGCTACCTGCTGGGTTTGGCCAAGATAAGTTGCCTGGGCCTGTGGGGAACTGCTGGCAGTGCATACTTCCCAAAACTACCGATGGTGATGCCAGGGTGCACCCATACAACACCATGCTGGTTGCAGGCACCCCCTCTTAAAGGCTCAGTGCGTAGCTCCCATCCCAGGGTCTATAGCCTTAGCTCTGTGGGGTCCCAGATCAGGGTTAACTCATCTCTTCCGCAACAGGAGGGTGGTACATGTGAGCGTGAGAGTGAGAGAACGTGGGTGTCTGAGTACGTGTGAGTGGGTAGATGAGTGAAAGGATGGCGTGTGATGAGTGTGGGTGAACCTGTGCTATGTGTGACCACATATGATTGTGTATGTGCATGTGATGAGGGGACATGTGCAGACATACAAACCAGCTGGGGACGTGTGTGGTAGGAATGGCTGTCTGTGTCTATGTGTTCATACATGGGTTTGTGTCTAACAGTCTCTGGATAAGCTGTGCGGTGTGTGGATGTGTATACATGTGACTGTGTGACAACAGAGATGTGAAGCTGAGTCCTGGTTGTGCCACTTCCTAAACGTGTTGAAAACTTAAATAAATCCCTTCCCCTCCTTCTGTAAAGTGGGATGGCATAGATAAGATGATCTCTTAAGTCCCCTGCTAGCTTTGGTATTCAATGACTAGATTAGGAGTTGAACACAAATATGTGAAAGTTGTGCGTGCATTTGCGCATGTATGTGTGTGTGTGTGTGTGTGTGCATGTGCATCCTAGTGGTGCCATGCAAAGGGCATGGCTTTGAGTTCTGATTCCACATTTGACAGCTGTGTGGTCTCAGCTTAGTTCCTTCCCCTCTCTGAGCCTCAGTTTCCTCATCTGCAGATGGGGCTAGTGATTCTCACAAGGCTGTTCTGAGGACTAGGAAATGCTGGTGATGGAAATGTCTGGCTCAGAATCTGACTTAGTTCTGTCAATGTGCATGCATGTGTGTGTGTGTGTTTGCACATCTGAGTATATGTAGATGGTCATGCTCACAGGCTTAACTATGTAAGTTGGTCTGGGAAACAGGGTGAGTGCTCTAGATCACGCCTGCCCTCAGGGTTTCTGATTTCCGTTTGCTTGGGACATAGCCGCCAGGAGACTTAGGGCTGTGCGGTCAGTTTCCAGCCACCCGCCTGGGCCCACGTGACTCTGAGGGCTCCCTGGTGCTCCAGACTGTCACATGGGTGCAGTGGCCTGGAAAGAAGGATTGGTGTGGGCAGGAGACAGGCCGCCTAAATCCGCTTAGTGCCCACCCCACCATTTGGGGTATTAGGGACTAAAGAAATTCTTCTTCTTCTTAAAGGGTCAACTGCCAACCTGGGATGGTGGCTGAACTGAGAATGAGCCCCTGAGCCCCATGTTCATCTAGAATGAGGCCTCAAGAGTGGCGGGCCAGGAGAAGATAGGGCCCTGCCTTCAGAGAGCTCCCAGCTGAATGGAGAGAGTCAGAAGAATCAGGCTGGAAAGTGGGGCTGGGGTAAGGAAGGCCTTCTCATGGAGGCTGGAGAGGGAAAAGAGAACACATTCTGGCCGGGAAGACCAGTGTGAACCATTGTGGGGAGATGGAAATGAGCACCGTGAGTGTGTGTGTGTGTGTGTGTGTGTGTGTGTAGGGAAGGTCAGGGAGAGAGCAGTATAGGGGACCTCAGAGAATATCAAATCCAACTCTTCCATTTTCTTGGTGAGGAAATGAAGATAGAGAAGGGAAAGGACATACATCTGGACAGACTGTGTTGCTCCACTTCCCAGCTGGAGTCCAGGTCTCCCTCAATTCCTGGGTTCTGAAGAGGGGTGTCAAGCTGAGCTGCCACAGGCCCTCCATTAACTAGTCCCACAGAGCTCTCGGTGAACTGGGGCGGATGGTGAGCTGGGATGTGTGCCTTCAGACCAGTGGGAGGCTCTGGGGCTAAACATTTTGTCCAAACAAATCTAGAGTGGTTGATAACATGTGGACCTAATCTGCCTGGACAGGTGTCCAAACCCAGACCCTTGACACCCAGAGAAGATTCTCCAACATTTTGCAACAGCCACACCAGAGAGGGCCTCAACAACCTGACCTAGAGAGGAACACCTCACCCAGACTGGGAACTAGGGAAACAGCCCCACACCTGGGCCACATACCTCTGGGTCCGCTTCCATTGCACAGTTGGCCTGAATGGGTCCCTACAACTGCATCCAGAAATTCAGTGAAGATCCCACATCCAGAGAGGGGCCCAGCACCCAGCAGATCCCAGCCCTGCACTTGATAACATCTGATTGGCTTCCAGCTCAGCCCCAGAACAGTGTGACTGTATCCAGCAGCCTGACCCAGCACCCTCTGAGCCGGTCCCAACACGGAACACACAGCCAGGCACCACCCGCACCCCATTCCCTGCCCCCGCTCCCGCCCCCGGGCCCTGTCGCGGTTCAGCAATCCGTTTTCAGTTGAGTTCATCCTGTCCCAGAGGCTTCCCAAGTTGCAAGGCTTTTTCTGGGGAAATCTGTGGTCATCCTCCAGATGCCTAGGAGAAGCGGGGAGGAGGCCAGGCCCGCGCCCTTTGCGCGGGAGGGCCGGGGACCCAGCTTGAGTGGGCTTCAGCGGCTGCCTGCAGGTGGGCGGGGTGGGAGCGGACACGCCAGCCGCTCCCCTCCGGCGCTGGGCGGAAACCGTGCCCCCTTGTGAGGCCCCCAAACTGCCAGCGGGGCGTTGGGCGCAGGGCTGGGAAATCCAGC
>SJYC01042310.1:0-15990 GCA_006408675.1 Madoqua kirkii
CCTTCTGGAATGGCAAAGATCAGGCTTTCAGGTCCCCTGTCTCTCAGTTGCTGGCCAGTCCCCCATCATAGCTGCTTTTCAACATGACTTGCTTAGCATGGAGGGAGAAGCTTTTGAGATGGCCTTGAAGGATGGGAGGGCTTTGACATTTGGAGATGGGGTCAAGCCACACCAACACTCAGTGGCAAAAAGACATGAGTTGAAATGTAGAAGTGGACAGGTAAGGAGGGCAGTCAGGATAGAAAGCTAGGAAGCACCAGTTGGGCAGGGTAGGTGACAGGACTGAAAAAGGTGTGTCTGAGGGTCTCCAAAGGCACATGAACTTTATCTTCTAGGTGTTTCCGGAAGAAGAGGTCAATTAGCAGTGTAGCATAGTGGTTAAAGGCAGGTTCTCTGCAGTCAGATCAGACTCTGTATGCAAATCCCAGTTCCAAGACTTTAGTAAGGTGTATAGTTAACTATACCACTGTGAGTGGGTTACTTCAACTCTATATACCTGACTTTCCTCATCTTTGAAATGGAGATAACAACAGTAGGTATTTTCCTTAGGCAGTTGTTGTGAGGAATACATGAATAAATGAGAGTACCGGGAAAGCCCTCAGCGTCTGACACACACTAAACACTCAGTAATAGTTATAATGATACTGATGATATAACCTGCATTTGGGGCCAGGCTGGAGGGAAAGAGAGTGAAGGCTTGGAGACCAGTGGGATGTCCAGGGGTGTCCTGCAGATGAGAGGTAATGGAGGTCCATGGTGATGTCTTCTGAATGAGTGAGGGACCCAGGTGGAGTGCTCAGAGGGTCTGGGCTGTTGCAGGAAGGTGTGCAAAACGCTCACATGGAGAGCTGTGGGGTGTGAGTGAGCCGTTGAGGATGGCTTCACTGCTGTGGGAGTGGTGGTGGGGCCTTCATCAGGGCTTGGGAGAAGCGTAGGTTGGAGAAGTCCTTAAGAGGTGAGCTGACCAAGACCTGGGGACAACTCTGTGTGGCCAGGGAGGAGGAAAGGCAGAGTCCAGGCTGTACATTTGCGGTTCTAACTGAGTGGCCAGCACCTGGGAAGCTATTGGCAGAGTGGATAATGGAGGAGGTTCGTGAGATGAGGGTGGGAATGGAGGGAAGAAGGGGCCCAGCTGTGTGGAGGGTGAGGTGGGCCCCATGGGGATTTGCTATCAGACCTGGAGCTCAGGGGCCAGGTTTGGGCTGGAGATGGTATGGAGGCCACTTGATAGGCCATGGTATGGGCGAGGTCATCCCAGGGAGGCCAAAGATAGAGAGGGGGGCCTCGGATCGCAGCGGACCCCTGGGAGAAGCAGCAACTGGAGGGATGAGGAAACTGAGGTGAGCTTTAGGCCGAGAGGGCGAGGGACGACTGTGCTCCGAGGTGGAAGGTGGATCAAGAGAGCCCCATGCTGCGGGATCGGGCAGGGGTTTGGGGAGAGAGAGAGCAGGGGTTTGGATTGGGGCTTGGAGGCCATTGGTTTTGGCAGTGAGGAGGCCGCCATCACCTGAATGGAGAATGTGGGCTGGAGAATAGGGGGCAAAACCCAAGCTACAGGGAGGTGAGGGATTAATGAATAGAGTGAGGGAGATGGAGACAGAGGCAGGTGTCATCCTGCCTGGAAGCTTGTTGGAGGAGAAGAGGGAGCCATGTGGCCAGACAACCAGACCAGGAAGGCCCTGGGCCTCTGTGTGAAAGGGGCAGGGGGTCCTTCTTATGTTTCAGTTGGAGGAACTGAGGCTCCTGGGGCTTAAGAGACTTGTACAAAGCCACAGTAAATTAATGTGGAAGATAGTCCAAGATCCCTGACTCTTCACATAGCGATTTTAAAAAATGGACAATTGAAATAGTATAATACACACATCCCTGGAGCAGGAAATGGCAACCCACCCCAGTATCCTTGCCAGGGAAATCCCATGAACAGAGGAACCCACTGGGCTGCAGTCCATGGGGTTGCAAAAAAAGTGGACACAACTTACTAACTAAACAACAACAACAACACACACACTTGTTTTGATCACAAAAATAAAATATGCTTATTGGATAAACCTAGAAACACATGCACAAAGATACAAGGGGAAAATACGAAGCTTACCTGTAATTCTACCACCTAGAGATAAACATGTTTAACGTTACGTATATCACCATCTGGCCTTCCTTGGTAGCTCCGTAGGTAAAGAATCCGTCTGTAATGAAGGAGACCCCAGTTCAATTCCTGAGTCAGGAAGACCTCCTGGAGAAGGAATAGACTACGCACTCCAGTATTCTTGGGCTTCCCTGGTGGCTTAGATGGTAAAGAATCCACCTGCAGTGCAGGAGGCCTGGGTTTGATTCCTGGATTGGGAAGATTCCCTGGAGGGGGACGTGGCAACCCACTCCAGAATTTTTCCCTGGAGAATCCCCATGGATCAAGGAGCCTGGTGGGCTACAGTCCATGAGGTCACAAGAGTCTGACACTAAGCACAGCACAGCATGTTATGACTGTCCACTTTCCTCCTCTGTTGATACACAAAAATAGACACAGAGGTCAGGTACTTACTGTTTTGTAGATCACTTGTTTCATTTTTTTTGCCTTTTCATACTGTTCATGGGGTCCTCAAGGCAAGAATACTGAAGTGGTTTGCCATTCCCTTCTCCAGTGGATCATGCCTTGTCAGAACTCTCCACCGTGGTCCATCCCTCTTGGGTGGCCCTACATGGCATGGTTCATAGTTTCACTGAGTGCAGATGACACCACACTTATGTCAGAAAGCGAAGAACTAAAGAGCCTCTTGATGAAAGTGAAAGAGGAGAGTGAAAAAGTTGACTTAAAATTTAACATTCAGAAAAATAAGATCATGGCATCTGGTGCCATTACTTCATGGCAAATAGATGGGGAAACAATGGAAACAGTGACAGGCTTTATTTATTTGGTGAATGGAGAATGTGGGCTGGAGAATAGGGGGCAAAACCCAAGCTACAGGGAGGTGAGGGATTAATGAATAGAGTGAGGGAGATGGAGACAGAGGCAGGTGTCATCCTGCCTGGAAGCTTGTTGGAGGAGAAGAGGGAGCCATGTGGCCAGACAACCAGACCAGGAAGGCCCTGGGCCTCTGTGTGAAAGGGGCAGGGGGTCCTTCTTATGTTTCAGTTGGAGGAACTGAGGCTCCTGGGGCTTAAGAGACTTGTACAAAGCCACAGTAAATTAATGTGGAAGATAGTCCAAGATCCCTGACTCTTCACATAGCGATTTTAAAAAATGGACAATTGAAATAGTATAATACACACATCCCTGGAGCAGGAAATGGCAACCCACCCCAGTATCCTTGCCAGGGAAATCCCATGAACAGAGGAACCCACTGGGCTGCAGTCCATGGGGTTGCAAAAAAAGTGGACACAACTTACTAACTAAACAACAACAACAACACACACACTTGTTTTGATCACAAAAATAAAATATGCTTATTGGATAAACCTAGAAACACATGCACAAAGATACAAGGGGAAAATACGAAGCTTACCTGTAATTCTACCACCTAGAGATAAACATGTTTAACGTTACGTATATCACCATCTGGCCTTCCTTGGTAGCTCCGTAGGTAAAGAATCCGTCTGTAATGAAGGAGACCCCAGTTCAATTCCTGAGTCAGGAAGACCTCCTGGAGAAGGAATAGACTACGCACTCCAGTATTCTTGGGCTTCCCTGGTGGCTTAGATGGTAAAGAATCCACCTGCAGTGCAGGAGGCCTGGGTTTGATTCCTGGATTGGGAAGATTCCCTGGAGGGGGACGTGGCAACCCACTCCAGAATTTTTCCCTGGAGAATCCCCATGGATCAAGGAGCCTGGTGGGCTACAGTCCATGAGGTCACAAGAGTCTGACACTAAGCACAGCACAGCATGTTATGACTGTCCACTTTCCTCCTCTGTTGATACACAAAAATAGACACAGAGGTCAGGTACTTACTGTTTTGTAGATCACTTGTTTCATTTTTTTTGCCTTTTCATACTGTTCATGGGGTCCTCAAGGCAAGAATACTGAAGTGGTTTGCCATTCCCTTCTCCAGTGGATCATGCCTTGTCAGAACTCTCCACCGTGGTCCATCCCTCTTGGGTGGCCCTACATGGCATGGTTCATAGTTTCACTGAGTGCAGATGACACCACACTTATGTCAGAAAGCGAAGAACTAAAGAGCCTCTTGATGAAAGTGAAAGAGGAGAGTGAAAAAGTTGACTTAAAATTTAACATTCAGAAAAATAAGATCATGGCATCTGGTGCCATTACTTCATGGCAAATAGATGGGGAAACAATGGAAACAGTGACAGGCTTTATTTATTTGGGCTCCAAAATCATTGCAGATGGTGACTGTAGCCTTGAAATTAAAAGACGCTTACTCCTTGGAAGAAAAGTTATGACCTACCTGGACAGCTTATTAAAAAGCAGAGACATTACTTTGCCAACAAAAGTCCATCTAGTCAAGGCCATGGTTTTTCTAGCAGTCGTGTGTGGATGTGAGAGTTGGACTATAAAGAAAGCTGAGCACTGAAGAATTGATGCTTTTGAACTGTGGTGTTGGAGAAGACTCTTGAGACTCCCTTGGACAGCAAGGAGATCTAACCAGTCCATCATAAAGGAGACCAGTCCTGAATATTCATTGAAAGGACTGATGTTGAAGCTGAAACTCCAATACTTTGGCCACTTGATGGAAAGAACTGACACATTTGAAAAGACTCTGGCACTGGGAAAGGTTGACGGCGGGAAGAGAAGGGGACGACAGAAGATGAGATGGTTGGATGGCATCCTTGACTCCATGGGCGTGAGTTTAAGTAAACTCTGGGAGTTGGTGATGAACGGGGAAGCCTAGCATCTTGCTATCCATGGGGTTGCAAAGAGTTGGACACGGGTGAGGAACTGAAACGGAACTGAACTGAATTGTTTCATTTAACAAAATGTCATGGATGATTTTGCATAATAATATATAGTCCAAAGACTTCTTTTCTCTTCTAGCTCATAGACTGGTCAGGAAGTCAGGAGAAGGATGGGATCCTCTGACAATTAATCAGGACAGAACAATGAGACTGTCTAATCAGAGTGTCTGGGGCTGCAGCTGGACACTAGACCAGGAGCCCACAGGACTGGCTCCTTGAGGGCCAGATTGGCGCCCTGCTCACCGTGTAGTCTTGCATAATATATTTGCCCTGTCTGGATCTCAGAATACCAGAATCACAAACGGGTTTTATGAACAAGTCTCTTCAGGGTGGAAATGACAAACAGATGCAAGGGACTAGATCTGATAGACAGAGTCCCTAAAGAACTATGGGTGGAGGTTCATGACATTGGACAGGAGGCAGTGATCAAGACCATCCCCAAGAAAAAGAAAGGCAAAATGGTTGTCTGAGGAGGCCTTACAAATAGCTGAGAAAAAAAGCTAAAAGCAAAGGAGAAAGGCAAAGGAGAAGAGGAAAGATATACCCATTTGAATGCAGAATTCCAAAGAATAAATAGCAAGGAGAGATGAGAAAGCCTTCCTCAGGGATCAGTGCAAAGAAACAAAGGGAAACAACAGAATGGGAAAGACTAGAGATCTCTTCAAGAAAATTAGAGATACCAAGGGAACATTTCATGCAAAGATGGACACAATAAAGGACAGAAATGGTATGGACCTAACAGTAGCAGAAGATATTAAGAAGAGGTGGTAAGAATCCACAGAAGAAGAACTATACAAAAAAAGATCTTCATGACTCAGATAACCAAGATGGTGTGATCACTCACCTAGAGCCAGACATCCTGGAATGTGAAGTCAAGTGGGCCTTAGGAAGCATCCCTATGAATAAAGCTAGTGGAGGTGATGGGATTCCAGTCGAGCTACTTCAAATCCTAAAAGATGATGCTGTGAAAGTGCTGCATTCAATATGCCAGCACATTTTGAAAACTCGGCAGTGGCCACAGGACTGGAAAAGGTCAGTTTTCAATTCAATCCCAAAGAGAGGCAATGCCAAAGAATCTTCCAGCTACCACACAATTGCACTCATCTCACATGCTAGCAAAGAAATGCTCAAAATCCTCTAAGCCAGGCTTCAACAGTATGTGAATCATGGACTTCTAGATGTTCAAGCTGGACTTAGAAAATGCAGAGGAATCAGAGATCAAATTGCCAACATCCATTGGATCACAGAAAAAGCAAGCAAGTTTCAGAAAAACATTTACTTCTGCTTTATTGACTACTCCAAAGCCTTTGACTGTGTGGATCACAACAAACTGGAAAATTTTTAAAGATGGGAATAACAGACCACCTTACCTGTCTCTTAAGAAATCTGTATGCAGTTCAACAGTTAGAACTGTACATGGAACAACAGACTGGTTCCAAATTAGGATAGGAGTACATCAAGGCTGTATATTGTCATCCTGCTTATTTAACTTAAATGCAGAGTACATCATGTGAAATGCTGGGCTGGATGAAGCACAAGATGGAATCAAGATTGCTGGGAGAAATATCAATAACCTCAGATATGGAGATGACACCACCTTTATGGCAGAAAGTAAAGAAGAACTAAAAAGCCTCCTGATGAAAGTGAAAGTGGAGAGTGAAAAAAGTGGCTTAAAACTCAACATTTAGAAAACAAAAGATCATGGCATCTGGTGCCATCACTTCATGGCAAATAGATGGGGAAACAAAACAATGACAGACATTATTTATTTGGGCTCCAAAGTCACTGCAGATGGTGACTGCAGCCTTGAAATAAAAGACGCTTGGCCCTTGGAAGAAAAGCTATGACCAACCTAGGCAGCATATTAAAAAGCAGAGACATTACTTTGCCAACAGAGGTCCATCTAGTCAAAGCTATGGCTTTTCCAGTAGTCATGTATGGATATGAGAGTTGGACTATAAAGAAAGCTGAGCGCCAAGGAATTGATGCTTTTGAACTGTGGTGTTGGAGAAAACTCTTGAGAGTCTCTTGGACAGCAAGGAGATCCAACCAGTCCTTCATAAAGATCAGTCCTGACTATGAAACTACAATACTTTGGCCACCTGATGGGAAGAACTAACTCATTTGAAAAGACCCTGATGCTGGGAAAGACTGAAGGCAGGAGAAGGGGATGACAGAGGATGAGATGGTTGGATGGCATCACCGACTCGATAGACATGAGTTTGAGTAAGCTCTGGGAGTTGGTGATGGACAGGGAAGCCTGGTATTCTGTAGTCCATGGGATTGCAAAGACTTGGACATGACTGAGTGACTGAACTGAACTGAACTCTTCAGGCCAGCTGCCATCACTGTGAAATGGTAGAAAGAGAGGCTGAGAAAAATCAAGTGACTCTGGCCATCATTATCCTGCAGGTCAGATAGTTCCTTTAAGTCTCAGTTTCTTTATCTGAAAAATGAGAATCACGTTTATCCACTCTGCCTGCCAGGACTCTGGTGAGAATGTAGGCAGATGAACAGTTAAGATGCCCAAGAACAATGACTGTTTTGGACAGTATTTGGACCCACCCATCTCACTTGTCATAGAGTAACCCTATGAAGCAGGTTCTATTTTTGTGCCCTGTTTCTCTAGGTGAGGAAATTGACTTGGAGAGGTAAGGTCACTTGTTCAAGGTCACAGATAGGAAGTGGCAAAGTTGGATTCAAGCCCAGGTCTCCCAGTTACCAACACCACGGGTCTTTTCACTGCACCATTCTGCTGTGTGGCACAGGCCTGAGCAGGAGGAGGACCAGGAGGGCTCTGGGAGACTGTGGCCCATTGCACCCTTGTTTCCGTGTTGTTTTTTCCCAGGCACCACCATCTGTGGGGAGTGGCTGCCCTCTGGTGTTCTCAATGTGACTTGTCCCAACAAGGAGGAGAGTTGGCAACTTGCCTGTTTCAGAAGTGGGGTGAACCTGGAGAAGGAGATGGCAACCCACTCCAGTATTCTTGCCTGGAGAATCCCACGGATGGAGGAACGTGGTAGCCTATCGTCCATGGGGTCGCAAAGAGTCGGAAATGACTGAGCGACTTCACTTTCACTTTTATATGTATACCTATGGCTGATTCATGTGGAGGTTTGACAGAAAATAAAATTCTGTAAAGCAATTATCCTTCAGTTAAGAAATAATTAAAAAAAAAGAAGTGGGGGTGGGATGAGCTTGGAACAACCCCAACTTGTCCTTTCAGAGTTTAGAAGTTCAGGGAAAGTTAGTGCACATTCAATCTCACTGCATGCGAGGCTGTTCCACCGAGGGCTCTGGGTAGAAGCTTCGTTGATTTCTGCCTGCATCTGCCTCTCCTCTGGTGTCATTTTGCAAGTAAGTGGCCACATTCTGTTTCTGACTTGAGCTAGTTAGGAGGGTGTTGCATTCTTCTTTAAACTCTGCATTAGTGTTTCATAGGCACATCTACGGGGTCGCATAGAGTCGGACACGACTGAAGCGACTTAGCAGCAGCAGCAGGCGCTTCTGTGTCTACACACGCTGGAAAAAAATTAGAATTGTTGCCATCCTTGTGGGGCAGTTTTTATTCTGTGCGGATGAAAGTTTTGTCCTTGGACTGGCATCAGATTGCAAAGGGGTAGGGGCCACACCCAAGGATGTGTGCTTGAAAGGGCTTTCTCACATGTTAGCTCACTGTATAGTCACCATAACCGTATGTAGAAGTTTCTTATGATTGTTTTACATATGAGGAGATAGGCTCAGGATCCACTTGGACTTGTCTGAAGCCTAAGAACTTTGCGAGGTACCACACTGCCTCCCTGTGGCAGCCTTGTGGGCTATCCAGCCTGTCCAGTTGCCTGCCAAATAAAATGCAAAGATGTGCTTCTTCCTTTGAGACTGGAGGCGCCTAATGCAATCACTATGCTTCACCTTGGAGGGAGTATTCCAGAACATCTGATTACTATAACTCCTCGGTCTTCCAAAGCTTTGACTTCTATAGGCCATTGACTTCAGCCAATTACAGGTGATTTTTTTCCCCCACTGGTAAATTCTATCATTTAATGGAGAATATTTACCAATTTTTCACAAAATCTCTCAAAAAATGAGAGAGGATGAAACACTTTCTACTTCGTTCTATGAGGCAGTGTTACTCTTATACCAGAGCCACACAGAAGACATCACAAAAACAGAAAACCTTAGGACAATATCCTTAATGAATATAAATGTAAAAAATCCTTAACAAAATACTACCAAGTTGTATTCGGCTACATTTAAAAAGGCTTGTACAACATGGCCAAGTGAAGTTTATCCCAGGGATGGAACGTGGGTTTCATCCTCCGAAATTTATGTAGTACACAGCATTAGCAGAATAATGGACAAATAGTACCTAATCATTTAAATAGAAACAGGAGAAAAAAAAGCACATTTCAAAACCTTATATCTTTTCATGATAAAATCACTCAAAAAGCCAGAAATTAGTTAGGGACTTCCCTGGTGGCTCACAGGTTAAAGCGTCTGCCTGCAATGTGGAAGACCAGGGTTTGATCCCTGTGTTGGGAAGATTCCCCTAGAGAAGGAAATGGCAACCCACTCCAGTATTCTTGCCTGGAGAATCCCGTGGATGGAGGAACCTGGTGGGCTACAGTCCATGGGGTCGCAGAGTTGGACATGATTGAGCGATTTCACTTTCACTTCACTTTCCTTAATCAAACAAGGGCCACCTACAAAAACATCCCCACAGTTAATATCATACTTGGATGTAAAAAACTGAATACCTTACAGGTGATCATTTAAGTAACTGCATGCCAAGGACTGCTAGTAATGTCCCCCTTTCCAATATCAATGAGGTCATTACTACTTTTGCATCCAAACAGATTGGAAGACACATTCCAGAACTATTTGCATCATTGAAGACTTTTAGAGTTTAGTTAGGAAGATAGAAGCAATTCTATGTATTCTGGGAATAAAAGCCTTAATACAGAATTAGGGGCTTACCCAACTGTGGAGCCCAGTGGGCTGCTGTCTGTGGGGTCGCACAGAGTCGGACACGACTGAAGTGACTTAGCAGAAGCAGCAGCAGCAACTGTGGAAAGAGCCAGTGGAGCTGGGGGCGTGGAAATCGAGGAAACTGTTGCTGAAGGTCAGCGAAGCGCACACACCAGATCTCTCCTTCAAGCAGCGCATGGTTCTCCAAAGCTTGCCTGGAAACCGCTGCCAGCCTCAGAAACCTCGGGGAAGCTCCGGCCCACTCAGTCTACAGCGGCACAGGGGGCAGGTCTCAAGAGTGTGCGTGAAGCTTCTGTGACACTCTTTTCTAGTCAGGTGTTCGGCTGCAATCGCTAGAGAATGATGGTTTCTTCTTTGCCTATACCTTCCAAATCTTGTGTGAATTCTCTTATTTGGCAAATTCTAACCTGGAACCATATAGGAAAGGAGATTCCAGGAAATGTATAGTTCCCAGTCATAGAATGAACTGAATATAGACATGCGCTCATGGCAAAGACAGAGGCACATATTCACTCTTTTGCCTCTGGGCCAAGTTAATTGGCTCTGCTTTTCTCTGACTTAGTATATGAAAAGAAAGGGAAGTCGCTCAGTCGTGTCTGACTCTTTGTGACCCCGTGGACTGTAGCTTACGAGGCTCCTCCGTCCATGGGATTTTCCAAGCCAGAGTACTGGAGTGGGGTGCCATTGCCTTCTCCAGGGCATCTTCCCCACCTGGGGATTGAAACCAGGTCTCCCGCATTGCAGGCAGACGCATTACTGTCTGAGCCGCCAGGGAAGGCTTAGTGTACAGTCTGCAAGAATTTTGCAGAGTATCTTGATGTTCACTATATTATTGTTTAGTCTCTAAATCATGTCCAACTCTTTTGTGACCCCGTGGAATGTAGCCCACCAGACTCCTCTGTCCATGGGATTTCCCAGGCAGGAATACTGCGGTGGCTTGCCATTTCCTTCTCCAGGAGATCTTTCTGACCCAGGGATCGAACCCGAGTCTCCTGCATTTGCAGGTGAATTCTCTACCACTGAGCACCAGGGAAGCCCTGTTCACTGTATTAGTGGCGTTCTACTCATAGCCCCGTGAGCAGGAATGTCAATATTCTAGATACCCTCTAGATGGGAGATAAACTTCATGAAATTTCAGGTGTCTGCTACTTGGTGAAGTATTTTAGGGACCCTCTTATCCCACTCCAGTATTCTTGCCTGGAAAATCCCATGGACAGACGAGCCTGGGGGCTACAGTCCATGGGGTCACAAAGAGTTGGACACGACTGAGCAACTTCACTTCACACTTTCACTTATCTTAGAGCAGGAGTTGGCTAATTTTATCTTTAAAGGGATGCTTAATAAATATTTTAACCCTTGCAGGACATAAGGTACTTATTGCCATATTCAATTTTGCCACTATAGTGTGAAGTCAGCCATAGACAGTAGGAAAACAAATGGATGTGGCTGTGTTCCAGTAGAATTTTTTTACAAAAATAGGAGGGGGATCGTATTTGGCCTGTGGACAGTTTTGGCCACCCCCTGTCCTAGAGAAGACATTCCTTCTAAGGGAGAGGACAAATTGTTGCTCCTTATATCTCTCACCGTTGAGAAAGGGGCACAACACTTGGTTGTATTTTGATGGTATTAATAGCATTTCTTGCACTTGGGGATGTTGCTCTGACCTTTATCAGGTGACTCAGGAGACTTCCAGTTTTGACTTGTGTTGTGCTCAGTCATGCCTGACTCTTTGCAACCCCATGGACTGTAGCCTACTAGGCTCCTCTGTCCATGGGATTTTCCAGGCAAGAATACTCGAGTGGGTTGCCATTGCCTTCTCCACTGGTTTGACTAGGATCATGCGAAGAGGGTTGGCAGCTGATCTAGGCTGTGATGCCAGCCGTTCTGGTGTGTCAGCCATTTGACCAGCAGAGATGATAGTGCCCAAGGTGTCTATGTCTATGGGGAGGACAATGTGCAGACTGCTAAATTCCAGTGGACAGTCTTGTGCAGATTTCTAGGTTTTAAAGCAGAGCTATGACTTCTGTGCTGGAGAGACACTCTCAATTTGAAAAATATTTCCTGGCCTGCTACCGGGCTTTGCTAAAGACAATGTTTAACCACAGGCCATCAAGAAACTATGTGAGTGTAGCTGCCTATCATGAACTGATTTTGCTGAATCATTACATATCCATTGAGTCATAAGACTGAGTGGGCACAGCAAGTCTGATGAAAATAGTCATTTAGTAGTCATGAATAAATTACAAAGACAGGTGTCCCAGACTGTCACGTCTCCCACCAATGCAGCTTATTCTATGGTATCGTGAAGGGGTCCCTATGACCAGCTGACGGCAGATGAAAAGATTTGGGCTGGTTCACTGATGGTTCAGTGTGATTTGCTGGTGCATGCTAGAAAAGGACTGCTCCTGATTACAGACCTTTCAGGGATGGTCCTGAAAGTCAAAAGAGTGAAGGCGAATGTCTCAGTGAATAGAGCTAAAAGTGGTACGCTTGGCCATGATTTCCTATAGAGGTGTAGCCCAAGATACCTTCACATGCTAATTTCTGGGCTATGAACCAGGACTTGGTCAATTAATCAATGGCTAACAAGGAATAAGACCAGAAGTTTCGGGGAAGAGTTATGTGGATGTACTTCTGGGGTGAGCAGACCTCTGTGTCTTACATTAATGTCTTCCAGAGAGCATCCACTTCAGAAGAGACTTAAAAACCACCGTCACCACCACTCTCCCCACATCCCCTCCACCCTTGCCTCTTTCCTTGGCCATCCTAGAATTTGTCAGGTGAGCCCAAAGATGTTGGCCCTGGTGGCATGGATGAAAGTTTTGTGTGGGCTCAACTTGTTCAGCCCAACCTGAACAAGGTTGACTTAATGCTTGTATTTCTAGCCTCAGAGAGTGATGCAGAGCCTTTGATATGGCATCATTCTCCAGAGAGATCTGCCACCTACCTGACAGCTGATTGACCCACATTGGATATCTTATATCTTGGAGGAGGCAGCAGTTTCTTTTTGCTAAAATCAATGATTTGATAGATTTGCATTCTCTGATTGCATAATCTTCACCAGTACTATTATCTGATGTCTCACAGCATGTTCATCTCTTACATACTGCCTCAGGTTAAGGGCCCTGTTTTATAGCAAAGGAAAGTAGGCAATAAACTCATCACCACATGATTCATTGGTAAATATAAGCCATCACCTAGAAGTAGTTGGTCTGATGTAACAGTGAAACAACTGAGTAAAAGTTCAGCTAAGGTGCCAGCTTAGGGAAAATACCTTATAGGGTTATAGTGTTGTTCCTTACATGTGGTATATGTGCTGAATCAATATATTGCTGCATCCTTAACATGCATCATGGACCTGCCTCCTTAAAATATGCCAGTCCATGAACAAAGGGGTATAAGTTGGACTGGCTCGCTCATTATCAATCCTAGTGACTTGGTTATGAAAATCTGTATTTACCATTTCTGAAAAAAAAAAAAAAGCGGGGGAGGAAAACACTTCCTCCAGGGGACACAGTAAAAATTTCATTGTATTTGAAGCTGTGGTCTCCACTTAGCAGTTTTAGCTCCTCATGCCAGAAGTAAAGAAAGAAGTTACCAAAGAAGCAGTGGCAATTGCATTGATTAGCATTAGGACTTGGGGTTGCTACTACACAATAAAGGTAGAAAGCAATATACCTGGAACTCAGGAGAATCATGGGGCAGCTCTCGGTAATTCAATGTCCAGTGATAACCATTGGTCAGTTGCAGCATCCATGACCTGAAAAAGGCACAGCAATTGCAGACTAACACCCTCTAAGGATGCAGCTCTGGGTCCCCCCTCTAGGCAAGCAACCTAGACCAAAGTACTAGTTGAAAGAGAAAGAAATCCAATGAATGATGATGACTCTCAGATAGCCTCAGGATCAACTGCAGCTGTAACCAGGGACTGGATCTTGGTTTGCTAACCTTATGTAAGTTATTTAGGGATATCACACCTAGCTTTTGAAAAAACTTGAAATTTAATTCATTTACAAGGTTATTTTAGTTTCAGGGGTACCACATAGTATTCAATATTTTTATGTTATGAAATGACTACCACAATAAGTTCGTAATGTTCTGTGAGATGATAAGTGTTCCATGGGACAAACCTCGAATAATGAGAGATAGCAGATCAACGCCTCCTCCTTCCTGTTTCTCAACAACCTGCCGTGACCGAGCAGTCGCCTGTTCTGGGGAAAGTGTGGCTGCTTTTGTAATATAGCGCCTTGTATATGCTTTCTTTTCTCCCCTGCTTTTTACTCTTCACTTTTGCTGCCTGGGATTATACTTCCAAGGAAAGACTGATCAGGTAAACTGCCTCACATTCTGATTTGTAGGGGGCCCAGGGTAAGACAAGTAGAACTTCAGTGGGAGTTCTCACCCAGGAAGACTGGGTGAGAGTTGTTTGTTTTTTATTCTAAACATTTTTAAAAATATGGACCATTTTTTCAAGCCTTCATTGAATTTGTTACAATATTGCTTCTGTTATTTATATTCTGTGTTTTTTGTTTTGTTTTTTTTGGCTGTGAGGCATGTGGAATCTTAGATCCCCAACCAGGGATCGAATCTGCACCCCCTGCATTGGAAGGCAAAGTCTTAACCATTGGACTGTCAGAGAAATCCCAGGTTTTTTTCGTATTTTAAAGAAGGCTGTTGTAGGAAGTAACAGAAATGGCTTGAGTAACTAAGACAAAGTGAGGGAATATTTTCAAGGAGTGTAATTCACAGAGACAAAAGGCTGAACAAGCCATAGAGTGGATGGGACCCAGGGAAGATCTGTTGATCTATGCAGCAGAACTAATGGATGGTATCTGGCAGTTTTCAAAGATGCATGCAAATTTTTCTGATACTCTTTCAAGAAGTGGAGCCCAATCCCGTTTTATATCATGTGGGCTGTACTTAGCAATTTACATCTAATGAGTAAAATATGGCAGAAATAGTGGTCTGTGACTTCTGAATCTAGGCCATAGAAAACACTGAGACTTTCACCTTGATTTCTCATTGATCACTTGATCTAGGGGAAGCCTGCAGCTGCCATGTCTTGAGGCTATCTAGCAGCCCCATGGAGAGGCCCTGGGTGGTGGGGTCCTTCCTGCCAACAGCCTTGTCAGTGGGCCATCATGGGAGCAATTCCTCGGTTCCAGCCAGGCTTTCATATGAGTGCAGCTTTGGTTGACATTTTGACTGGGATCCTGAGAGATCCTGAGCAGGAAGCATCAGCTAAGGGCCTCTTGAATTCATGACTAATGTTAACTTCAAGGTCAATGTTTGTCATTTTAAGCCAGTGAGTTTTAGTGTAATTTGTTTTGCAGCAGTAGATAATGAATACAGTATCTTTAAGATATCTTCAGTGATTATTGATCTTGGTGAATAGTATTAGTAACTACTACTACTATTAATAGTAATATTAGTAGTAGTAATATCATAGTAATAGTAGTCTTGTTAGTAATAATAATGATATTAGTAGTAGTTTACTAATTATTATACTAATAAGATAATTAGTATTATTAGTTCCATCTTCAAAATAGATATAGTAATTGTACCTCACTGACAAGAGTTGTTTACAAGGCTATAAAATGCACAATATAGTGCCTAGAACAGAGTGAGAATTCAGTAGATGTTACTGCTGCTATTAGCAGTCATCATCGTTGTCTCAAGATTCAGATTCCTAAGAAAGACAATCTGGTTGACTTAGCTTGGCTTATGTGCTTTCCTCTTGAGCAAAGGAGCACAGGGCACTGATTGAAAATCCTACCAGGTCTGTATTTCCTCAAAGAAAATTAAGGTGCTGTTGCCAGATAAACAAAAGCGACACTAACTACAAAGGGTGTGCATAATTTAAGGCTTCTTATACATAAAATTGCTTCCAAATGGCTTCCCCCAAAATGTTGTATCAATATATATATATATATATATATATATGCTTCTGCCAACATGAGAGCATCCTCCTCACTCCACCTTTGCCAACACTGCTATTCAGTTCAGTTCAGTTCAGTCGCTCAGTTGTGTCCGACTCTTTGTGACCCCATGAATTGCAGCACGCCAGGCCTCCCTGTCCATCACCAAATCCCAGA
>SJYC01042312.1:0-11638 GCA_006408675.1 Madoqua kirkii
AAGCAAATATTTTCCATTAATCAATAAAGTGTGCTATTACTAAAAAAAAATAAAAAATTCTGTTGCTTTTTCTATAATCTAGTAGATGTTGGTAATTTAATCTCTGAGTCTTCTGCCTTTTCTAAATCAAGGCTGTACATCTGGAAGCTCTTGATTCATGAAGCGCTTGGTTCAAGCTGGAGCCTAGTTGGAAGGATTTTGAGCATTACCTTGCTAGCATGTGAAATGAGTGCAATTGTATGATAGTTTGAAGTTTCTTTGGCATTGCCTTTCTTTGGGATTGGAATGAAACTTGAACTTTTTTGGTAATGTAGCCACTGCTGAGTTTTCCAAATCTGCTGACATATTGAATGCAGCACTTTAACAGCATCACCTTTTAGGATTTTAAATAACTCAGCTGAGATTCCCTCACCTCCACTATCTTTGTTCATAGTAATACTTCCTAAGCCCACTTGACTTCACATTCCAGAATGTCTGGCTCTAGGTGTGTTAGCATACTGTCATGGCTATCCAGGTCATTAAGACCTTTTCTGTTATTTAATATGTACAAATTTGTTTATTTTTAACTGAAAGATAATTACAATACTGTCTTGGCTCCTGCTATACATCAACATGGATCAGCCATAGGTATACATACGCTCCCTCCCACTTGACTGTCCCTCTCACCTCCCATGCCATCCCATTCCTTTAGGTTGCCACAGAGCTCTGGTTGGAGTTTCTTGAGTCCTACATCAAATTCCCACTGGCTATCTATTTCTACACATGTTAGTGCATATGTTTCCACGCTACTTTCTCCATCTGTCCCACCCTCTCCTTTATACTGGCCACCACCCCCCCTCCCCGCCCTGTGTCCATAAGTCTGTTCTCTATGTCTGTGTCTCCACTGCTGCCCTGAAAAATGGGTTTATAAGTACCGTCTTTCTAGATTACATATATGTGCATTAATATAGGGCATTTGTTTTTCTGTGACTCACTTCACTCTGTATAATAGGCTCTCATGCATCTCATTAGTACTGACTCAAATGCATTCCTTTTTATGGCTGAATAATATTCCACTGTATATATGTACATAGCTTCTTTATCTGTTGACAGACATCTAGTTTGCTTCTATGTACTAGTTATTGTAAATAGTGCTGCAATGGACACTGGGGTACATGTGCCTTTTTCAGCCATGGTTTACTCAGAGTATCAGCGCAGTAGTGGGATTGTTGGGTCATATGGTAGTTTTTAAAAGAAATCTCCATACTGTCTTCTATAGTGGCTGTATCAATTTACATTCTCACCAGTAGTGCAAGAGGGTTCCCTTTTCTCCACTCCCTGTCCAGCATTTATTGTTTGTAGATTGTTTGATGATGGCCATCCTGACCAGTGTGAAGTGATATCTCATTGTAGTTTTGATTTGCATTTCTCTAATACCAGACCACCTGACCTGCCTCTTGAGAAACCTATATGTAGGTCAGGAAGCAACAGTTAGAACTGGACATGGAACAATAGACTGATTCCAAATAGGAAAAGGAGTACGTCAAGGCTGTATACTGTCACCCTGCTTATTTAACTTCTATGCAGAGTACATCATGAGAAATGCTGGGCTGGAAGAAGCACAAGCTGGATCAAGATTGCCAGGAGAAATATCAATCACCTCACATATACAGATGACACCACCCTTATGGCAGAAAGTGAAGAGGAACTAAAAAGCCTCCTGATGAAAGTGAAAGAAGACAACGAAAAAGTTGGCTTAAAGCTCAACATTCAGAAAATGAAAATCATGGCATCTGGTCCCATCACTTCATGGGAAATAGATGGGGAAACAGTGAAAACAGTGTCAGAATTTATTTTGGAGGGCTCCAAAATCACTGCAGATGGTGACTGCAGCCATGAAATTAAAGGACGCTTACTCCTTAGAAGAAAAGTTATGACCAACCTAGATAGTATATTCAAAAGCAGAGACATTACTTTGCCGACTAAGGCCCATCTAGTCAAGGCTATGGTTTTTCCTGTGGTCATGTATGGATGTGAGAGTTAAGTAAAGTTATGACCAACCTAGATAGCATATTTAAAAGCAGAGACATTACTTTGCCTACAAAGGTCCATGTAGTCAAGGCTATGGTTTTTCCAGTGGTCGTGTGTGCATGTGAGAGTTGGACTGTGAAGAAAGCTGAGCACCAAAGAATCGATGCTTTTGAACTATAGTGTTGGAGAAGACTTTGCAAGGAGATCCAATCAGTCCATTCTGAAGGAGATTAGCCCTAGGTGTTCTTTGGAAGGGATGATGCTAAAGCTGAAACTCCAGTATGTTGGCCACTTCATGTGAGGAGCTGACTCACTGGAAAGGACTCTGATGCTGGGAGGGATTGGGGGCAGGAGAAGGGGACGACAGAGGATGAGATGGCTGGATGGCATCACGGACTCGATGGATGTGAGTCTGAGTGAACTCCGGGAGATGGTGATGGACAGGGAGGCCTGGAGTGCTGCAATTCATGGAGTTGCAAAGAGTTGGACATGACTGAGTGACTGAACTGAACTGAGCTAAACTGAATAGTGAGCAATTTTGAGCATCTTTGCATGTGTTTATTAGCAGTCTGGATGTCTTCTTTGAAGACATGTCTATTTAGGTCTTTCGCCCACTTTTTGATTGGCTTGTTTTCTGTTACTGAATTGTATAAGCTGCTTGCATATTTTGGAAATTAATCCTTTGTCAGATGTTTTATTTGCTATTATTTTCTCCCATTCTGTGGTCTGTGGTTGTCTTTTCATCTTGTTCCTTTGCTGTGCAAAAGCTTTAAGCTTAATTAGGCCCCACTTGTTTATTTTGGTTTTTATTTCCATTACGTAGGAGGTGGTTCATAGAAGGTCTTGCTGTGATTTATGTCATAGAATGTTCTGCCAATATTTTCTTCTAAGAGTTTTATGGTTTCTGGTCTTACATTTAGGTCTTTAATCTATTTTGAGTTTATGTTTGTGTGTGGTGTTAGGAAGTGTTTTAATTTCATTCTTTTACATGTAGCTGTCCAGTTTTTCTAGCACCACTTATCGAAGAGACTGCTGCCCCATTGTAAATTCTTGACTCTTTTGTCAAGGATAAGGTGCCCATAGGTGAATGGATTTATATCTAAGCTTTCTAGATAGCATATTTTAAAGCAGAGGCATTACTTTGCCTACAAAGGTCCATGTAGTCAAGGCTATGGTTTTTCCAGTGGTCATGTGTGCATGTGAGAGTTGGACTGTGTTGTTTCATTGGTCTATATTTCTGTTTTTCTGCCAATGCCATATTGTCCTCATAACTGTAGCTTTGCAGTATAGTCTGATCTAGCACCACTTATCGAAGAGACTGCTGCCCCATTGTAAATTCTTGACTCTTTTGTCAAGGATAAGGTGCCCATAGGTGAATGGATTTATATCTAAGCTTTCTAGATAGCATATTTTAAAGCAGAGGCATTACTTTGCCTACAAAGGTCCATGTAGTCAAAGCTATGGTTTTTCCAGTGGTCATGTGTGCATGTGAGAGTTGGACTGTGTTGTTTCATTGGTCTATATTTCTGTTTTTCTGCCAATGCCATATTGTCCTCATAACTGTAGCTTTGCAGTATAGTCTGAAGTCACGAAGGTTGAATCTTTCAGCTCCATTCTTTTTCAAGACTGTTTTGGCTATTTAGGTCTTCTGTGTTTCCATATGAATTGTGAATTTTTTCCCAGTTCTGTGAAAAATACCATTAGTAATTTGATAGGGACCACATTGAATCTGTAGATTGCATTTGGTAATATTATCGATTTCACAATATTGCTTCTTCCAACCCAGGAACATGGAATATCTCTCCATCTGTTTATGTTGTCTTTGATTCCTTTCATTAGTGTCTTATCAGTTTAGTTCAGTCAGTCACTCAGTCATGTCCAACTCTTTGCCACCCCATGAATCACAGCACGCCAGGCCTCCCTGTTCATCCACATCTCTCAGAGTTCACCCAGACTCATGTCCATCGAGTCCATGATGCCATCCAGCCATCTCATCCTCGGTTGTCCCCTTCTCCTCCTGCCCTCAATCCCTCCCAGCATCAGAGTCTTTTCCAGTGAGTCAACTCTTCGCATGAGGTGGCCAAAGTACTGGACTTTCAGCTTTAGCATCATTCCTTCCAAAGAAATCCCAGGGCTGATCTCCTTTAGAATGGACTGGTTGGATCTCCTTGCAGTCCAAAGGACTCTCAAGAGTCTTTTCCAACACCACAGTTCAAAAGCATCAATACTTTGTCACTCAGCCTTCTTCACAGTCCAACTCTCACATCCATACATGACCAAAGAAAAAACCATAGCCTTGACTAGACAGACCTTAGTCAGCAAAGTAATGTCTCTGCTTTTGAAAATGCTATCTAGGTTGGTCATAACTTTTCTTCCAAGGAGTAGGCGTCTTTTAATTTCATGGCTGCAGTCACCATCTGCAGTGATTTTTGGAGCCCCCCAAAATAAAGTCTGACACAGTTTCCACTGTTTCCCCATCTATTTCCCATGAAGTGATGGGACCAGATGCCATGATCTTCGTTTTCTGAATGTTGAGCTTTAAGCCAACTTTTTCACTCTCCTCTTTCACCTTCATCAAGAGGCCCTTTAGCTCCTCTTCACTTTCTGCCATAAGGGTGGTGTCATCTGCATATCTGAGGTTATTGATATTTCTCCCAGCAATCTGGATTCCAGCTTGTGTTTCTTCCAGCCCAGCATTTCTCATGATGTACACTGCATAGAAGTTAAATAAGCAGGGTGACAGTATACAGCCTTAACGTACTCCTTTTCCTATTTGGAACCAGTCTGTTGTTCCATGTCCAGTTGTAACTGTTGCTTCCTGACCTGCATACAGGTTTCTCAAGAGGCAGGTCAGGTGGTCTGGGATTCCCATCTCTTTCAGAATTTTCCACAGTTTATTGTGATCCACACAGTCAAAGGCTTTGGCATAGTCAATAAAGCAGAAATAGATGTTTTTCTGGAACTCTCTTGCTTTTTCCATGATCCAGCGGATGTTGGCAATTTGATCTCTAGTTCCTCTGCCTTTTCTAAAACCAGCTCAAACATCAAGAAGTTCACAGTTCACATATTGCTGAAGCCTAACTTGGAGAATTTTGAGCATTGCTTTACTAGCGTGTGAGATGAGTGCAATTGTGCGGTAGTTTGAGCATGCTTTGTCATTGCCTTTCTTTGGAATTGGAATGAAAACTGACCTTTTCCAGTCCTGTGGCTACTGCTGAATTTTCCAAATTTGCTGGCATATTGAGTGCAGCACTTTCACAGCATCATTTTTCAGGATTTGAAAGAGGTCAACTGGAATTCCATCACCTCCACTAGCTTTGTTTGTAGTGATGCTTTCTAAGGCCCACTCGACTTCACATTCCAGGATGTCTGGCTCTAGATGAGTGATCACATCATCATGATTATCTGGGTCTTGAAGATATTTTTTGTACAGTTCTTCCATGTATTCTTGCCACCTCTTCCTAGTATCTTCTGCTTCTGTTAGGTCCAGACCATTTTTGTCCTTTATCGAGCCCATCTTTGCATGAAATGTTCCTTTGATATCTCTAATTTTCTTGAAGAGATCTCTAGTCTTTCCCCTTCTGTTCTTTTCCTCTAGTTCTTTGCATTGATTGCTGAAGAAGGCTTTGTTATCTTTTCTTGCTATTCTTTGGAACTCTGCATTCAGATGTTTATATCTTTCCTTTTCTCCTTTGCTTTTTGCCTCTCTTCTTTTCACAGCTATTTGTAAGGCCTCCTCAGACAGCCGCTTGTTTTCTGTATACAGCTCTTTTGTCACATTCAGTTCAGTTCAGTCGTTCAGTCATGTCTTACTCTTTGCAACCCCATGGACTGCAGGACATCAGGCCTCCCTGTCTATCACCAACTCCTGGAGGTCACTCAAACTCATGTCCATTAGGTTGGTGATGCCATCCAACCATCTCATACTCTGTTGTCCCCTTCTCCTGCCTTCAATCTTGCCCAGCATCAGGGTCTTTCAAATGAGGCAGCTTTTCACATCAGGTGAACAAAGTATTGGAGTTTCACCTTCAACATCAGTCCCTCCAGTGAATATTCAGAACTTATTTCCTTTAGGATGAACTGGTTGGACCTTCTTGCAGTCCAAGCAACTCTCAAGAGTCTTCTCCTATACCACAGTTCAAAAGCATCAATTCTTCTGCACTTAGCTTTCTTTATAGTCCAACTCTCACATCTATACATGACTACTGGGAAAACCATAGCTTTGAATAGATGGACCTTTCCTGGCAAAGTAATGTCTCATCTCTGCTTTTAATATGCTGCCTATATTGGTCATAACTTTTCTTCCAAGGAGTAAGTGTCTTTTAATTTCATGGGTGCAGTCACCATCTGCAGTGATTTTGAGCCCCCCCAAAATAGTCTCTCACTGTTTTCCCATCTATTTGCCATGAAATGATGGGAGCAGATGCCATGATCTTAGTTTTTTGAATGTTGAGCTTTAACCCAACTTTTTCACTCTCCTCTTTCACCTTCATCAAGAGGCTCTTTAGTTCTTCTTTGCTTCCTGCCATAAGGGTGGTGTCATCTGCATATCTGAGGTTATTGATATTTCCCGTGGCAATCTTGATTCCAGCTTGTGCTTTATCCAGCCCAGCATTTCTCATTATGTACTCATTGCATATAAGTTAAATAAGCAGGGTGACAATATACAGCCTTGACATACTCCTTTCCCAGTTTGGAACCAGTCCGTTGTTCCATGTCTGGTTCTAACTGTTGCTTCCTGACCTGCATACAGATTTCTCAAAAGGCAGATCAGGTGGTCTGGTATTCCCATCTCTTTCAGAATTTTCCACAGTGTATTATGATCCACACAGTCAAAGGCTTTGGCATAGTCAATAAAGCAGAAATAGATGTTTTTCTGGAACTCTCTTGCTTTTTCAATTATTCAATGGATGCTGGCAATCTCTGGTTCCTCTGCCTTTTCTAAATCCAACTTGAACATCTGGAAGTCATGGTTCACATACTATTGCAGTCTGGCTTGGAGAATTTTGAGCATTACTTTGCTAGGTGTAAGATGAGTGCCATTGTGTGGTAGTTTGAACATGCTTTGGCATTGCTTTTCTTTGGGATTAGAATGAAAACTGACCTTTTCCATTCCCGTGGCCACTTTTGTCACATTAGGTAGGTTTATTCCTAGATATTTTATTCTTTCTGTTGCAATGGTAAATGGGACTGATTCCTTAATTTCTCTTTCTAATTTTTCATTGTTAGTTTATAGGAATGCAAGTGATTTCTGTGTATTGATTTTGTTTCCTTAGACTTTACTAAATTCACTGATTAGCTCTAGTAATGTTCTGGTAATATCTTTAGGATTTTCTATGTATGGTATCATGCCATCTGCAAACAGTGAGAGTTTTACTTCTTTTCCAATCTGGAGTCCTTTTAAAAAATATATGAATTTATTTATTTTAATTGGAGGTTAATTACTTTGCAATATTATATTGGTTTTGCATTACATCAACATGAATCCACTACTGGTACATATGTGTTCCCCATCCTGAACACCCCTCCCTCTTCTCTGATTGCCATAGCTAGGACTCTCAAAACTATGTCGAATAATAGTGCTGAGAGTGGGCACCTTGTCTTGTTCTTGATCTTAGAGGGAATGATTTTGGGATTTGTTTTTGTAGATCTTTTCCTTCTCTTGTGTTTTCTTCTAGGTCCTAGTTAAATGTGTTAATTGATTCTTGCATTTTCTTTGTTCTGTTTTTGACATTTTGGATCATCTGTACTATCATTACTCTGAATTCTTTTTCAGGTAGTTTGCATATTTCCTCTTAGTTTATTGGTCTTGTGAGTTTCTACCTTGTTCCTTCATTTGCACAATATTTCTCTGCCTTTTCAATTTTTTTCTCACTTCCTATGTTTGAGGTCTCCTTTTCCAGGCTTTACGGTTGTATTCCTTCTTCTTTTTGGTTTCTGCTTTCAGTGGGTAAGGTTGGGCCAGTGGTTTATGTAGGCTTCATCTTGGATGTGACTTGTGCTTGTGTTCTGGTGGGAGGAAGTGAGTTGTTTTGTGTGTATGTGTGCGTGTGTGTGTGTGTGTGTGTGATGGGCAGGGCTGTGTGTGGTGGTAACCCTGTCCACTGATGACTGGGTCTGTGTTTTGTCTGGCTTATTGTTTGGGTGAGGCATCCTGCACTGGGTGTTGCTGGCAGGCGGGTGACTCTGGGTCTTGTATACAAGTGGGGGCTTTCATGAGAGTTCTCACCAACTAATACTCCCTGGGGTGAGGCATTCTTTGGCAGTCTAGGGTCTTGGACTCAGTGCTCCCACTCAGGCCTAATCGCTGGCTGGGGAACCAAACCCTACTAGTCATTTGTTACAGCATTAAAGGGGATTGAAACAAACACACAAAAACAAGCAAAAAAACAAGCAAAAGGTGAACACCAGACAAGTGGTAAATACAAAATCAGACAAACAATAACAAAAATAATGGAGCACGCACACATACACAACAAAACCAAAACAGTCCAAAGAAAAGAAAATACAGGAGACTGACCTGACAAGCAAAGGAAACCAAAAATAATATCAACCAGTTAGAAACAAGACTAACTATAGCACAAACCAGAAAACAAAACCAAAGCAAGGTGCCAACTGGAGAATAAACCAAAGAAAACAAAAGAAGCTAACAAACATTGGGGTACATGTGTCTCTTTCAATTCTGATTTCCTTGGTGTGTATGCCCAGTAGTGGCATTGCTGGGTCATAAGGCAGTTCTACGTGTAACCCAATGTTCTTCGCAGCACAGTTTATAATAGCCAGGACATGGAAGCAACCTAAATGTCCACCAGCAGATGAATGGATAAGAAAGCTGTGGTATATAGACACAATGGAGTGTTACTCAGCCATTAAAAAGAATACATTTAAATCAGTTCTAATGAAGTGGAGGAAACTGGAGTCTATTATACAGAGTGAAGTAAGCCAGAAAGAAAAACACCAATATAGTATACAAACACATACATATGAAATTAAGAAACATAAAAAAAGAAACTAAAAATCATCATGAAAAACAGAAAGAAAGGAAAGAAAGAACAGAAGAGCAAAGTTAAATAGAGGAATATAAAATAATTATATATGTTAAAGAATAATTACAGCAGGAATCTACCACAATCACAGAAAACTAACCAAACTGATTACATGGACCACAGCCTTGTTTGACTCAATGAAATTATGAGCCATGCTGTGCAGGCCACCCAAGACGGATGGTGGAGAGTTCTGACAACACGTGGTCCACTGGAGAAAAGAATGGCAAACCACTTCAGTATTCTTGCCTTGAGAACCCCGTGAACAGTATGAAAAAGCAAAAAGATAGGACACTGAAAGATGAATTCCCTAGGTTGGTAGGTGCCCAATATGCTACTGGAGATCAGTGGAGAAATAACCAGAAAGAATGAAGAGACAAAGCCAAAGTGAAAACAACACCTGGTTGTGGCTGTCACTGGTGATGGAAGTAAAGTCCAATGCTGTAAAGAGCAATATTGCATAGAAACCTGGAATGTTAGGTCCATGAATCAAGGCACATTGGAAGTGGTTGAACAGGAGATGGCAAGAGTGAACATAGATATTTTACGGATCAGTGAACTAAAATGAGCTGGAATGGGTGAATTTAATTCAGATGACTAATATATATACTACTGTGGGCAAGAATCCCTTAGAAGAAATGGAGTAGCCCACATAGTCAACAAAAGAGTCCAAAATGCAGTACTTGGGTGCAATCTCAAAAATAACAGAATGCTCTCTGTTTCTAAGGGAAACCATTCACTGTCACAGTAATCCAAGTCTATGCCCCAACCAGTAATGCTGAAGAAGCTGAAGTTGAACAGTTATATAAAGAGCCGCAAGACCTTCTAGAACTAACACCCAAAAAAGATGTCCTTTTCATTATAGGGGACTGGAATGTAAAAGTAGGAAATGAGATACCTGGAGTAACAGGCACATTTGGTCTTGGAGTACAAAATGAAACAGGGCAAAGGCTAATAGAGTTTTGCGAAGAGAATGCACTGGTCATAGCAAACACCCTCTTCCAACAACACAAAAGGAGACTCTACACATGGACATCACCAGATGGTCAACACCAAAATCAGATTGATTACATTCTTTGCAGCCAGAGATGGAGAAACTCTATACAGTCAACAAAAACAAGACCAGGAGCTGACTGTGGCAGAGATCATAAACTTCTTATCACCAAATGCAGACTGAAATTGAATAAAGTGGGGAAAGCCACTAGACCATTCAGGCATGACCTAAATCAAATCTCTTTCAATTATACAGTGGAAGTGACAAATAGATTCAAGGGATTAGATCTGATAGATAGAGTGCCTGATGAACTATGGACCTAGGTTCGTGACATTGTACAGAGGCAGTGATCAAGACCATCCCAAGAAAGAGAAATGAAAAAAGGCGAAATGCTTGCCTGAGGAGGCATTAAAAATAGCTGAAAAAAGAAGAGAAGCTAAAAGCAAAGAAGAGGAAAGATATACCCATTTGAGTGCAGAGTTCCAAAGAATAGCAAGGAGTGATTAGAAAGCCTTCCTCAATGATCAAAAATAGAGGAAAACAACAGAATGGTTAAGATTAGAGACCTCTTCAAGTAAATCAGAGATACCCAAGGGAACACTTCATGCAAAGATGGGCACAATAAAGACAGAAATGGTATGGACCTAACAGAAGCATAAGATATTAAGAAGAGGTGGGAAGAATCCACAGAAGAACTACACAAAAAAGATCTTCATGACCAGATAACCATGATAATGTGATCACTCACCTAAGCCAGACATCCTGGAATGTGAAGAAGTCAAGTGGTCTTTAGGAAGCATTGCTGTGAACAAAGCTAGTGGAGATGACAGAATTCCAGCTGAGTTATTTCAACTCCTAAAAGATGATGCTATGAAAGTGCCACACTCAATATGCCAGCAAACTGGAAAACTTACCAGTGGCCACAGCACTCAGTTTTCATTCCAGTCCCAAAGAAAGGCAGTGCCAAAGAATGCTCAAACTACTGCACAATTGCACTCATCTTATACCCTAGCAAAGTAATGCTCAAAATTCTTTAAGCCAGGCCTCAACAGTACATGAACTGTGAATGTCCAGATGTTCAAGCTGGATTTAGAAAAGGCAGAGGAAGTAGAGATTAAATTGCCAACATCCACTGGATCATGGAAAAAGCAAGAGAGTTCCAGAAAAACATCTATTTCTGCTTTATTGACTATGCCAAAGCCTTTGACTGTATGGATCACAATAGGCTGTGGAAAATTCTTAAAGAGATGGGAATACCAGACCACCTGACCTGTCTCCTGAGAAATCTGTATGCAGGTCAAGAAGCAGCAATTAGAACCGGACATGGAACAATGGAGTGGTTCCAAATTGGGAAAGAAGTACATCAAGGATATATATTGTCACCTTGCTCATTTAACTTATATGCAGAGTACATCATTCAAAATGCCAGGCTGGATGAAGCACAAGCTGGAATCAAGATTGCCGGGAGAAATATCAATAACCTCAGGTGTGCAGAAGACACCGCCCTTATGGCAGAAAGCAAAGAACTAAAGAGCCTCTTGATGAAGGTGAAAGAGGAGAGTGAAAAAGTTGGGTTAAAGCTCAACATTCA